>PVKH010015415.1:0-16108 GCA_004027955.1 Chaetophractus vellerosus | reverse complement strand
TCAGCTTCTTGCTTCCGTGGCTTTTTCTCCCTGAATTCCATCCTCTTATAAAAGACTTAGTAATAGGATCGAGACCCAACCTGCTTGTGGTGGGGTTCACCTTCAATGAAGTCACCTCATTAAAAGGTCCCACTTACAATGGGTCCACACCCACAGGAATGGGCTGGATTTAAGAACGTGTTTTTCTGGGGCATATGCTGCTTCAAATCACCAGTATCTTAAAATAAATTTATGGTTTCATTTATTAAATTTAAATCTTTTATCTATGTTGAATTTATTTTGGTTCAAAATGTGAGGCAAGGAGTCAAATTTTTTTCCCCAGATGTTTACTCATTGTCTTAACATCATGTATTAAATAATCCATCCTTTTCCCATTGATTTGAAGTACCACCGTTTGGATATTGCATCTTCCTACTCAACATATATTATGCCTTTTTTGTTGTTCAAGTCTTTTGTATTTTCTCTCAAAGTGTTTAAAATTTCCCTAGATATTGCTCTTTTTGGTGAGTGTTACTGTCATAAATGAAAACTTTTCTCCCCTAAGAGTCTACTGGCGATCTAATGATCCAATGTACTTATTTTCCATTGTTTCTTTATATAAAGAATATTGATTTCTGTATATTAATCTTATACATATTGTTTCTGGAGGAATGTCCTTTCATCTTAGGCTTCAAAGAATTCTCACAATTTTCCAAGGGCAAAACGCATTTCAAAGTAAAAAATTACTATGTACGAAGGAAGCAAAGTACTGGGAGTAAGAACCAGAAGACGCAGACTATCAAAGTCTTAAGACAGTGCAACTACTAGGCACTGCATAGAAAAATCATGCTTCGTTTACTCAAAAAATAAAAGACAAGCTTGTATATATCTTCAGGGAACAGAAGCTACAAGACTAATCAAGTAGTTTTGAAAATGACCCAAATAGAACTTCTCGACATGAAAGTAAAATAATTAAAACACAAAGTTTAATGGAAAGATTTAAAAGAAGTGTGGAGTCAGTGAAAAAGAAATAAAGTGAATTAGAAGGGCGATCAGGAGAAACTACCCGAATGCATCCCAGAAAGAAAAAGAGATTATACACACACACACACACACACACACACACACACACGTGTGCGTGGAGGATAGAATGAGAAAGCCTAATCCATATCAGAGCAGAGTTCCAGAATGAGTGGGCATTGAGGCCGTATTTGAAGAGATGGCTGCAAAATTTCCAGAACCAATGAAAGTCATCAAAATACAGATTCAAGAATTCCAAAGAATCCTGAGCAGACTAAAAACAAAAAACAAAAACCCCCATCATCTTGGTACCTCATAGTAAACGTGCAGAATGGCAGGGGTGAAGAAAAAATGTGAAAACAGTGGAAAAAAAGGGAGAGAATAACAATTAAACAGATAGCTGGCTTCTCAATAGCCATAAAAGAAGCCAGAAAATAATGGAATAATATCTTCAATGTGCTGGTAGACAATACCTGCCAACCTAGAATTCCACACCTGGTGAAAGTATCTTTTAAGAATGAGGGCAGAATAAAGAAACTTTCAGGAACAAAGCGGAACGTGCCTCGCTAAAGGAAATGCTAAAGAAGGAATTTCATGCAGAAAAAAAGGGACACTGAATGGAAGATCTAAAATGCAAGAAGGAAGAGGAATAAGCAGGAAAGATGAACGGGAATTTTTCAGAAGTAATGTGGTCAGTAAAGATATGAGAAGGTATTTGTCATCATTGGAGCTTCCGGCCATTCAATTGTTAAAAATTAAGAAGCCTGACAATACCAAGGGTGAAAGAGTTGATGAATCGAGAGGTTTTTTCTCATATTGCTGATGAAAGAATAATTTGAAAAATCAGTTGGCATTTTCTCTTAAGTTTAATCTTTTATGATCCAACAATTCCACCCTAGGTTTATACTGGAAAGAAATTCTTGCCATGTGTGGGAGACATGTACAAACAATATTGACAGTAGAATGATTTTGCAGAAACGTAGACACAATCCTGAGTGCCATCAATGAGAGAGTAAGTGAATAAACTGTGGGATAGTCACACAAAGAGGTATTATGCAGCCGTCAAAACAAATGAACCACAATAATAACTAATTGGAAAGTTAAGTCTCAAAGGAGTCTATGCAGTGTGATATCCTTTTATCAACGTTAAAGCCAGCTGAAAATGCATGTATATGCAATTCGTCTATATAAAGAAGAAAGCAATGGAATGATAAACCTGGGGTTCAGGGTGATAGCTCCCTTGGGTCAGGGAAGCAGGAGGATGGGATGGAGGAAACTCATGTGGTTCGATGAGACTCTTGTTAAGATCCTGGTGTTTGTTTTAGGAAGTAGGTTTACAGGTGCTTATTACATTTTTAAAACCAACTAACCAAACTAGTAAACGAGGGCCATGAAGGACCAACACTGAGAATATGCCATGCTCCCAACTGGATTCTGTTTAATCCAATTCTGCACTCCTAATTTACAGAAAGAAAACTTAAATTAAAATACAGGCAAAGGGTCAAAGAGTGGAAAGAAAAGTTAGCGTTATAAGAACAGAAAGAGTACAGATCTTTCAAACCAGTAGGAAAAGGCAGTGAGAGGAAAAGAATCAAATGGGAAAGGAAAGAAAAGAAAACATAAATAACAGAGGAGAAAAATACTATGTCAGTCATAGGTATAAATCCAAATAGATAAACAATTCCAGTAAGTGTAAAAGAATACATGAACCTGTTAAAAGCCAAAGACTGTCAAATTGGATAAATAAAACACAGCTATTACCCAGAATCTAAATATTGTGGGAAATAAATGAGATTGTAACAGAAGATATAGTCCATGTATAAAATAATGAGGGTGGAAACTGAAAATGGCAATGCATTTTTACCTCTGGACTTCATTTTGAAAGATCCAGTTTTATATCTAATCTCTGCTCATACTTCTACCTGCTCTTGCATCCCTCCCACCCAATCCCTGCCACCAAGATAAGAGCTTAATGGATCTTGGGTAACTACCAATAATTATGGCTGTCTTATAAATGAGGAAAACTTGCAACAATCATGCACATTCCTTCTGGGAAGAGTCTGTCTCAGAGAGCATTTTCTGATAAGGAGAGCCAGGTCAGGTGCTGGCTTAAGTCGAACTGGGAGAGTAAGATATGAGTGTGGAGGCACTCGTTTCTGCAGCTGCCAAGAGCAAGAGCGTGGGATGCTCATGGCTCACAGCTGAGTCCTTCCCCGGAATTGTCCTTGGCCAAAGATTGTACCCGCTCCCTGGGGGGGCAGTGTGGGAGAACCACGGCTGGCTCCTCTTGCCTCAATTCAGGATATCCCTGAAGGGCTGGCCGCCCTCTTGCAACAGCACCTACCTCTCCCAAATCCTGCTGCCCTCACACTTTCAGGTGCTGCTGATGGCTTTCCCCATTGGCAGCCCAGCACCCAAATCTCTGCCTTGGACTCTATTTCCAGGAAACCCGATCTAAGACAGCTCTTGCCGAGGTTGTTCTAGGAAATGCGAGCACTCATTTCTGTCCCTGATGTGCTGTACTCTGGGGAGGGGGTGGGGACACAAGGACTCAGCCTGCCCTGGCTTAGCTCTGTCCACCCAGCCTCTGCTTGTCCCTTTGTGCGATGCTGGCACTCTGGTGACAGAGTTCTAGTTTGGGGCTGCTGGACCCGCAAAACAGCCCTTGGACCTGGGATTGTCCTGAGCTGATTCATTTAACCACTAATTAAAATGATGAATATTGGGCTTCAGCCCCTGTCACATTCACGTGTAAAAGTATAAGAAAAGGGGGGGGGGAAGGAGTTGCTTCTGATTCACCCCATTTCATCAGCCCCTTATCTGAGGGTTTCTGGGAGTCATGCACATTTATTTATTTATTATTTTAATTACATATCTCCCCCTTTCTGCTTGTTCTTGCTGTGTTCATTCTTGCATTCTTCTGTGTCTGCTTGTCTCCCCCCACTGTGGTGACCTGCCGAGTCAGCTTCACCGCCCGGCAGCCTGCCTGCTCGCGGGGGCTTGCCCTGCCCGTGGCGGCTTGCCTGCCCATGGCGGCTTGCCCTGCCCACGGCGGCTCACCTTCTCAAGGCGGTCTGCCTGCTCGAGGAGGCCCCGGGAACCGAACCCGGGGCCTCCCATGTGGTAAACTGGTGCCCTACCAATTGGGCTACAGCCGGCCCCCACATTTATTTTTGATACATGAGCCAGTGCTGGATTCCAGCTGCCGTTAAAGGAAATTACTCTGCACCCCAGCTCTCCAACCCAGCCTTCTCCCCAAACTGCCAACCGGGCCTGAACTCACACGGTACCCGGATATCCAGACATCTCAGCCTTCACGTGTGGAAAAGCCCAACACTGTCTCTATATTATTCAGCCAGAGGGGTGCGGATGCAAAGTACCAGAAGTCAGTTGGTCTTTATAAAGGGCACTTATTTGGGGTAGAAGTCCACAGTCACCAGGCCATAAAACGTTAGTTTCTTCCCTCAACAAAGTCCATTGCCATGTGTTGGAGCAAGACAGCTGCCGACGTTTGCCAGGGTTCAGTCTTCCTGGGTTCCTCTCTTTCCAGGGCTGCGTTTCTCTCTGGGCTCAGCTCCTCTGTTTTCTCCACAAGGTCAGCTGTGAACTGTCAGGAGAATGGCTCGTCTCTATCCCGGGGCCTTCTCTCCTTCCTCACCAGAAATCCAACATCAAAACTGCTCCAACTCTGTCCTTTGCCATGTCTTTTATACTTGAGACCACACCCACCAAAGGGCGGGGCTCAACGCTCTACTGACATGGCCCAGTCAACGCCCTAATCATAACCTAATCATGCCCAGATTAAGAGATCAGTTTATAAGAGTGATTCAATATCTACCTGTGGAACTCATAATTACATCAAACTGCCAAACTGCTACAGTCTCCATGAGAATTTCCTTCTTTTCTTCCCTTTCGGCAGCCATCAAAGCCAGAGCTGCTGCCTCTCGCTGTCATCCTTGGCCTCTCTCTCTTAGCTCCTGCGCCTACATGGACGCACGTCCTGCCGATTTTACCTCCTGAATATTCCTCACGGTGCCCCTCCTCTCCATTCCTGCCACCCCTGCCCTAATGTCAGCCTTTCTCATCTCGCTATTAGGCTGGAGGAAAATGCTTCGCTTGTCTCCCTCCTGCCACTTCTGTCTCCTTCAAATCTTTCTCTATACAGACTTGACAGCGATGCACTTAAAATACAGATCCAACAATTTCCCTCTTCATCCTTATTTTTTCCATTAAAAATATTACACCAGAACACATGCCTTCCATCAAAAAGTCATACAATACAGAAGTATACACACACACGCACATTCGGTAAAAAGTGAAATTTCTGTAGTGAACAGATTCCGCCCCCCTTCTGTCCAGCATCCCTCTCATCCCTCCTTTCTCCAGAAAGTGCCCCTCCTTCAGCTCCATAAATAAAATTCTCCCCAGGAGCCCCATTTTCTTCATTGTCCTCTCCGCTCAGGCCATGGTTAATTATCCCAGATGGAGAGTCCTTTCCTGTGATTTGTGGACTCAGGCTCAAAGAATCTAACTGGCCTCTCTATGCCTGGAGACGCAAGATGCAAACTTTGGTGAGTTTGGTGGCAAGACTTCCTGCTCTGCTGAATGGAGAATACGGGGGAGCCAGCTGGAAGAGAAAAAAGGAAGAATGAAGCTGACACACAGAGAGGAGAGCCGAGGGGAACAGAGAAAAAGAATCCTGTGCTGTTTTTTTCTTACATAAATGAAATTATACCACACGAGATAGTCTTTCATCCTCTTTTTCATTTAACAATATATTTTGGAGCTCCTCCCATATCACTCCTTATGACTAATTGGTTCTATGAATAGCTGCCTGCCACTTGATCGTCTGAGTCTTCCACCGTTTAGTTAACTATCCCTAACCAGCAGGTTGGTTGTTCTCAAACTTTTTCTATTACCAAGAATGCTACAATAAGTACCCTTGACAAATATGTGTTTCTGTAAGATTCCTAGAAGGGGAATAATTACTCGCATTTTCAAAACCTTTCAGAACTCCCCAGTTTTTCCAGGATAAAAGTCATACTTCTTGAAAGGGCAGGCAACGAGACCACCCCGTTTTTCACCACTCCCCTGCTCTGCCCTCCAGCTACACACATTCCTCAGAGCTTCCCACAAGTATACTGCAGTCTTTTCTTGCTTTTCCTTTTCGCTGCTCTCGCTGCCTCTGGGACGGCCTCTCCACCCCTCTCTGCCATGAATTCCAACAGTTCTCCTGACCCTCAGGGCCCTGTCCCACACCACTTTCATCTTACACGTGCCACATTGTAGCGAGACTATGCGCTTACACACTCATTTTATCCGCTGGATTACGCGTTCCTTCAGGTCAGGAAGGGAGGACAGTGATTGTGCTGTGTTGTTTTCATATCCCAAGTGCTTTCCGCAGTGGCTGGAACACAGCACGTGTCAAGCACAAATGAAGGAAGGAAGGTCCACGCAGAGATTTATCCGATCACACACCTTCCCCCACGTGCACATCTGTTCCTTTCGAAAGTAGATTTCTTTTTCTCTAGTTAATAATAACTCTGCAACATACTCATTGAACCTTGGACTTGCACACCACAGTGTATAGATATTTGTACATAGCTACATGGCATCATTCGCCTGAAGATTTCTAAGTACCTTTTTCAATATTATCTTATTCATCAATTGTGTTCAGTTATTTTGTTCCTAGAGTTTTCTGGAGGAAAAATCACGCCCATCCTCAAATTAAGCTATGGGTGGGGTGGACAGAGAAAATGACTGGTGAGCTAATAGTGAGGTCAAGAGAAGTGCCAATTGCTCACACACGCGTCTTGGCTTCTTTCCTGCCCTAATGAGAACAGGAAGACAATGACACAACACCGTGCAAGGCATATCCCTAGTAATTAAACTTCTCTATGTTAATACGCACACATGGTGTGGTAGCAAAAACTTTCAAAGGAATGCCACAAAGCCAAGGCAGCACTTTTCCCACAACTGAATGGCTGAAACTCGAGGGTGGGAGCCCTGATTTTCAGAGTTGATGTCCCAGAGAACAGGGAGCCCACTGGCTCTGACACCTGCAGAGGTGGATAGAAAGCCTTCAGGGCTTCATCTGGATACTATTCAAATGAAAGCACTTTTGTCCTGAAGGAATTACTATGGGAGAACATCTTTCCCCTTGTCTGTCAAAATCTGTCTTCTCCTATGCAGACGGCTAAACTAAATTTTTTTCAATTTGATTTAATTTCTTGGTAAATGACTCCAAAATATGCACGTCAAACAAAAGATTTTCTATGTTAGCAAGAAATTTTGCAACCGATGCATAGCCAATGCTGGGAATAAAAAGATACAATTGCTTTAGTTTTTTGTATTTTCTTCTTGTTGTCGGGTGAGGTAAGGTCTTTGGTCCCGAAGACATTGCTGATGGTGGCAATAGCTATCATTTATGGTGCCCTGGCTTGCTCCAGGCCCTGGGTTACATGGTTTCCAGAATCCTCCCTGGTCCTCGGGGTTCTGAAGTGCAGGCACTGTTAACTCCATTTCAAAAATACCAACTTTGCAAGTTTACCTTATCGGCAGAGTCACATCATTTTAAAAACCAAACCAGATCTGTGAGACCCGAACGCCATCCTGGTTCCCTAACCAGGCTCTAGCATAAGTGTTTTTAATTCATAAAAAGGGGCTGCCGACTCGGGCTCCCTGGTGTAAAATTCAAGACTCACACATTTAAACCTGGTTGGGAATTGCAGACACTTTCATTTATCGCTGCTATAATCGAAGCAGCTTTTCCTTAAATATTACAGCATGAGGGTAGAAGCATAAATTGACCCAGTTAACGAGTACCCTAACTGTTCTTCCGTCACCTCTTCAATTAACCTGCCCTGAATTCTGAGCTGGGCCGTGTTCCATGGGTGCTAACTTCCAGCCATAACTCTCCATGGTGCAATGTCCTCTCTAAGGAGTATCTGATGTTCAGTGTAGGCAAAACACACACAGAATCACCCTCGCAGATGGGGTTTGCACTTTTCACAACTGCAGTTTACTAAGCTGAAGTGACACACTAAGATGAACCCATCTCAGCAGGGGTTTTTAAACTACATATATCAGGAACCAGCCGTGGCTCGATTGGCAGGGCTCTGTTTTACCACATGGGAGGCCCTGGGGGTTCGGTTCCCAGGGCCTCCTCAAGAAGGCAAGCTGCCACGAGCAGGGCAAGCCACCACGTGGTGAGCTGACTCGGCAGGATGCCGCAGCAGGGGGAGACAAGCAGACACAGAAGAACGCAAAGCAAATGAACACAGCAAGAACAAGCAGCAAGGGGGGGGATATATAAATAAATAAAAATAAATCTTAAAATAAAATAAAGGACATATATCAAAGAAGAATATTTTGAGGTGGTCTAATCTCGATGTGGAAACACAGGCTGTGGAGGTAGGTAGACATGCCATGAGGAGGTACTGTGGTCTTGAGCAGAGAACTTAACTCCTCTGAGTCTGAGTTTCCTCTTCTGTGACAGCATTTTGATACCTAATATCCTTCCAGGTTTAGAAGAGACTGTCGCCATTTGGGATTTTAAATTAACATTCAATTTGTTTAAGACACGGATTCAGAACCTAGGTTTTCTCAGGCTTTGAATTCAACTTTAAAAATTCTTATGGTTCTATATCTAAATATAGTAAATTTCAACAATCACCTTCAAAATGGCCTTTGGTTAATGGTTCATCATCTCAAGTTGAACAGACCAAACTTCTTCAAACAACCACTACCATTTACAGTTTAAACCCCTTAAGTACCTTAAACTCTATCTATTAATTTAGTGTATTTAAGTGACTTTCCAGGCACTTCAAATGTCTACCCTTTCAGACAAAATCTTCCCAAGGACTCAACTCTTGCAAATCTAATAAATGAAATTTATAAATATAGGGAATTTCAAGTTATATTTAAACATTATAAATAATAAACACACAAAGATGATTTCAATTTTCCTAAACCTAACATAAGGGTAATAATACTATGAATTTTATTTACTTCACCTCCTCTAAATTTAATTTTAAACCTTTCTGGAGTTAAAGGACTCTGAGCTTCATGAGCAGGAGTCCCGGGCAAATTGTATTAACTGTTCCAAAAGAACTTGGGGTTACCATGGTGAGCAAATTAAAGTGACTTCATGACTAAAGACCCCAAAACCAGGAAGAGAGACCTGGGGGCTTGCTCTATGCGGCACCTTCTCCTCATCCACGGACACACACTGGACCCACCTTTCTGGTTGCAATAATGAAGGGTCCAAGGTCCTTACTCGTCAAGCAATGCGTTCTGGGTTCGAGGTATACCAGTATCTAGTTATTTCATCTACACTCATCCACACTGGGTCTAACTTCTTTCAAGAATCTCTTTACTGTTGGATTGAATTCTGATATACTTAGTTATTGTTGAAGATTGAACCATGTCCCCCATAAAGACAGGTTTAAGTCTTAGCCACATTCCTGTGAGTGTGAATCTTTAAATAGGTAGTGGGGAAAGCTGAAAAGCAATTCAATGTATTCTGAAGATTCCTGAAAAGGCTCAAGAAGGAGCAGCAATAGTTTCCTCTAGAGGTCAGGATGAGAGTGGAGCATAAAACAGGAGCATTAATTCAAAATTCTCTTTTTTTAAAAATTTTTAATCAAAATTTTTTTTTTTAGGATACTTTCAAAATTCTCTTTGAGAGGCACTTGAACCCTTTACTCCTCTTCCATAATATGCAGGTGGGTAATAGTCATCTTCATCTGGCAGAAGACCAGACATTTACTGTCAAGAGGTAAAAACAAGACCCTGAACTAGGGGCTATCAGATCTAGATGAAGGCTCAGGTACCTTCTTGAAACAGGGGGATTAACAAAAGCTTCAACACAAATAGTGAAGGTCCTCCCCAGGCTTCTTACCATCCAGCCAGCAGGCCACAGAGTCTTCTTTAGGGAAACTAATTAGGCCAAAAGAAAAGACCTGAAGATTTGGACATCTTGGATTCCCCAGTGCAGTCGCTCAGGCAGCTCCTACAGCAAAGAATGTAGTTGACAAGCCCCACTCACTTGCATGGAGCGTCCAATCAGCTTTTTAGTGTTGAGTGGGCAGCCGAGAAATCCCACACATTCAAAAAAAGTCCCTAATAGGAAATTAGAAAACTAAAATAAACAGAAAAGAAGACACCCCGGAGGAAAGAAACATTATGCAAATGTAAGAAAAGATTTAAAAAGCTATCGTTTCATTATTACCGTCACAGAGAAAAGCACCTGTTAAACGAGCAGGATGCTATTGTTGTTTTCAAAGGGAGTATTCAGGTGATGGGGGGAAAAAACTTTGAAAATTAAAAATATTATAGCACAAAGTAAAACCTAATAGAAAGTTTGGAAGATAAAAGGGAGAAAACTTCCTAGCAAGTAGCACTCCACCAAACTAAAGGAACAAATCAATGAAGTGGAAGCAATGAAATCTAGGTAAAAGGGAAGCCAACACAAAAGACACAAAGGAAACACCTACATTAGTGGCCAAAGGAGATCCCACGCCAACAGTTTTGCAGCGAGCTTAGAGGGCAGCCAGCCAAGATCAAGCAGAGGAAATGTCTCCAAAGAGGTTTCCTCAAAAAAACCTGAAATTGATAGAATACCAAGTATTCTAAAATATGGTGTGGAGATTTACACAACTGGAATAGAGTTGAGGTGAATTAATGGCAAGTACTTAGAAAACAAAATATTTCTCAGGCCAGGGAGAGTGGGAGGCTGCACAAAAAAGACAAAGCAGTTATAGTATATATACTATTGACA
The DNA here is from genome assembly GCA_004027955.1 of Chaetophractus vellerosus. Classification (NCBI taxonomy): domain Eukaryota; kingdom Metazoa; phylum Chordata; class Mammalia; order Cingulata; family Chlamyphoridae; genus Chaetophractus; species Chaetophractus vellerosus. The sequence continues at coordinate 5,328 of PVKH010015415.1, read as the reverse complement.
CAGCTGTGAAAAGTCTTTTCATGACTATAATATGTAAACTCTGAAAATTGACCAAACTTAAATACCTGTAAAACAACACTGGGTGGATGTGGAGAGAGAAAAAGTATGTGGGGCATGTGTGCGTTCGTGCGTGTGTGTGTGTGTGTGTGTGAGAGAGAGAGAGAGAGAGAGAGAGAGAGAGAGAGTAGTAAAGATAAAGAGATGAAATATAGCTGAATTCTTATCTTTCACTATAAGTAGTCAATAAATAAGTCCAAAACTGACCAAAAAATCAATAACTGGCAATAGAAGCATGTTATCTAGGTATGGAGTATATATAGAATTTGAAAAGAGATGCCTCTGACAAGTGAAAAATGGGAGTTGGCAAATGTACAGAGCACTGCTGTTTTTTTATAACATGCCTTTTAAAACTATCTTATGCTATAAAATAAAAAGTAACTTTTAGAAATTAAACTAGAAATCAAAGAACACATTCCTAAATAAACCATGAATCTGTAAGAAATAACAAGAAAAATTAGAAAAAAATTTTTAACTGAATGAAAATGAAACTATATTACATAAAAATTCATGTCATGCAGCTAAAGCAATGCTTACAGGGAAATTTATAGCTTCAAATGCTTATATTAGAAAAGAATACAGTTCTCAAGTAAATGACCTAAGCATCTACCTTATGGAATTTAAAACAGTCCCACTTAAATATTCAGTGTATACTGAAAAGAATTGAAAGCAGGTACTCGAACAGATATTTATACTTTGATGTTCATAGTGGCATTGTTCACAATTGTCAAAAGATGGTAGCAACCTATGTGTCCATCTACCAATGGATGAATAAATAAAATGTGGTATATACATACAATGGAATATTCTTCAGCCATAAAAAAGAATGAAGTTCTGATACATACTACAACTTGGACAAACCTTGAAGACATTATGTTGAGTGAAATAAGCCAGACACAAAAGAACAAATATCAAATGATTTCATTAATATGAAATAATTAGAATAAGAAAACACCTATGAGTCAATTACCGGGAATGGGGTGGGAATAGGGAATAGGGAGTTAAGGCTTAAAATGTACAGAGTTCCTACTTGGAACAATGGAAAGGTTTTGGTAATGGATGGTGGTGGATGGTAGCACAACATTGTGACTGTAACTAACAGCATGGAAATATATATCTGAATGTGGCTGAAAGGGGGAAATGTTAGGTTTTATTTATTGTAATAGAATTTAAATTTTTTGAAAAAAATCCACGTAACTGCACTTCACAAACAGTGAACCCTAAGTTAAACCAGAGACTGTAGTTAATAGTACAATTACAAAAGTGTGCTTTCATCAATTTTAACAAATGTGCTACACCAATGCAAGGTGTTAATAACAAGGTGATACGGGGAAAACCTGTTTTTTATGCATGTTTGTTCTGTAAACCCACAGCTCCTTTTAAAAAATAAATTTAAGAAAATATAACATCAAAATTCATGTGATGCAGCTAAAGCAATGCTCAGAGGGAAATGTATAGCTTCTTTAAGGGCTTATGTTAGATTACAGGTCTCAAATGACATGCGTCTAATTTAAACTGGGAAAATAATTTAATTCTAAAGTAAGCAGGAAAAAGAATTAATAAAATAAGAGCAAACAACAATATAATAGAAAACAAAGACTCAACAGAGAAAAGTCAAGAAAACCAAAAGCCAGATTAAGAGAAAAGCGAGATGATACAAATTATCAATCTCAGGAATGAAAGAAGGCACCCCACTATGGTATTAAATGAAAGAGAACATGGATCCTATGGTATTAAAGGGAAATTAAAGGAATATAATGAATTATTTTATGTGAATATATTTTACAATTTAGATGAAATGGACATGTTTCTTGAAAGACACAGACTATCAAGGCTCACTCAATAAAGAAATAGTGTGAATAACCTTATATCTATTCAATAAAATGCATTCATATTTAAAAACCTTCCCACAAAGTAAACTCCAGGCCAAGATGGCTTCATTAGTGAATTCTACCAAACATGTAAGCAAGAAAGAATACCAATTCGATACAGAATCTTTCTGAAAGTAAAAGAGGAAGTAACACTTTCCAACTTATTGTATGAGGTCAGTATTACCCTAATACCAAATTCTCTTCAAAACATTTTTCAAAAAAAACCAAAACTACAAACTAATATCTCTCATTAACATAGATACTAATATCTTTAATAGAGTGTTTTGTGTCTAGCTTCTTTCACTTAACATAATTTTAGCAAATTAAATCCAACAATATGTAAAAAGATTAATAAACCTGACCAAGTAGAGTTTATTCCATGAAAACAAAATTGGTTCAATTTTTGAAAATTAATCAATGTTATTCACCATATCAATGCACCAAAATAAGAAAAACCACATTATTATCTCAATAGGGGCAGAAATGCATTTAACCAAATGCAACATTTATTCATGATGAAAACGATTAGCAAACGAGCTATAAAAGAGAACTTTCCTCAATCTGATAATGGGTATCTCTGAAAAGGAGAGTCTTTTCAACATTTGATGCCAAAAAACTGGATGCCCATATACAAAGGAAATGAGTCTCAACACATACCTCTCACCCTCAGAAAAATTATCTTCATATGGCTCATAGTCTTAAACATAAAAGATAAAACTAAAAAATGTCTAGAAGAAAACAGAAGGAAATTTCTGTGACCCAAAGTAAGATGAAGAATTTTAGATGAAAAAACAAAATGAAACCATAAAGAAACTGACAAAAATGAGCATTAAAATTTTTATTTTCTGCTCTTCAAAAGATGCTATAAAGAAAATTAAAAGATTAAAAGACATGCCATAGCCTGAGCAAAAATATTTGCAAAATACATAAATGATGCAGGATTATATACAGACCATGTATACAATTGGAACTCAATAATAAGAAAACAAGCAACATAATATTTAAATAGGTAATAGAGGCAAACAAGTACTTCATCAGAAAAGATATGCAAATAGCCAACAAGTACAATGAAAGATACTCAACAACAATAGTCTTTAGGGAAACAGAAATTACAGCCACAATTAGATACTCTTTAACATCTAATATATTGGCTAATTTTTTTGTGGTGACAATATGGAGTAACCAGAATTCTCATATATTGCCGATGGGGATTAAACATCTTAGAGCCACTTTAAAATAACTTGGCAGTTTTGTACGCAAACATGCTTTTACTACACAACCCAGTGATTTCATTGTTAGGTATCTACCTAAGAGAAATTAAGCCACATAAGTCCTTTATGCATATATTCATAGTAGTTTTATTTAAAACAGCCAAGCACTGGCAACAACTCAAAAGTCCACCAACCAATGGATGGCTAAACTATGGTATATCCACACAAGCTACCCTTATTCAGCAGTTAGGAGCAATGAACTGCTGATACATGAAACAGCATACATGAAAATCGAAACTATTATGTTAAGTGAAAGAAGCTAGACACAAAATACTCTATACATATGATTCACTTAAACAACATTCTAGAAGAGGCAAGGAAGAGAAAATGGATGGGTGCTTGCCAGGGACTCAGGACAGGAGGGTACTAACTGCACAGGTGCATGAGGGAACTTTTGGGGAACGCAGATATGTTCTATGTCTTGATTGTGGTGGTGCTTACACAGCTGTATACACGTGTCAAGACATGTCTACTGTACACTTAAAGAGGACAAATCTTATCGTATATATATCGTATCTCAATAAACCTGATTTTTAAAATGCACTGAAGAAATCACGTCGGGGAGTTTTTTGAAACATGGTGGATGGAATAGATGTTTTATCTTTGCTTGCTCTTGAATGATGCGGAGATGATGCTGATGAGAGATGAAGGAATATTTTGGAAGACTGAAAGTGGAAGGACCATTGCTACCTGACCTAGCGGAGGAGAGAAAGCTCACATTTAACTCCCAGCAGGTAGGGATTTCAGAGCAAAGTAAGCTAATATTCTCATTAGAATCCTAGGAGAGCTCCGTTAGGGTCTCAAAGGAGTGGTGAGACGTGGCTGGATGGGAAGATGTCTGGTTGAAAGCCAGGCTCCAGATCCCCCGACTCACCCTATGTAGCCAGGCAATATCCCCTCACCCAACCCAGCTGGAGAAAGGAGGTGTATCCACCTGAGGAACTGATCCAGAGAAACTCTGGACTTGGAGCCATCCAGCTGAGGAAGGAGGAAAGGAGAGGGGCAAAACAAGGGATTGGATGAAATGCATAACAGTGGTGAATGAATGAATGGGTGGTAAATGGTGGGCACTCATCCCCAAGCTCCTCCATCACCCACTTCCCTTAACCAGTTCCCGGAATGCTAGCACCAGGTCTCTATCCACCCCAGAATGAGATTGTATAATTCTTCCCTGGATTAATAGACCTGAGATCAGAAAAGATCACAGTGACACTGACCTGTCCACATCTAAGAAATGATGGGAATGCACCATGGTAAAACCCATAGTTAGCAAGTCCCACCCACAGAGTATTTTTATGCTTCATTTTCATTACGGATGAACAGCTAAGAATAGCCACACATTTGAGAAAAATGTCTTACTTGAAAAAAAGAGAACAAAATATTTGAACCAGAAAAAAATTACTTGGAATAAATAGAGGCAATGAAAACACACACACACAATAAAAACAGAATAAAAACTTCAAAGGAGAAAGGAGACCCTAAAATATCTTCAGAGAAATGAAAAAAAAAGGTATCCTATCCATTAACAAAGAAGAAACTGCTATTAAAAGTATCATCTCTTTTTATATTAAAAATAGCACAGTGAAATTTAAGAGAGAGGGAAAGAGAAGGCTTGGAAGATAAAGTTAATGAAATGTCCCAAGAAACAGATAAAAAAAGACCAAGATGTAAAATAGAAGAGAATGAAAAAGAGAAAATCCGGCCCAACAGCCAAATAGTGTTACAGAAGAGAGAACAGGGAAAATTAAAAGAGAAATATATAATGTAAGATGAAAATAATAAAGAAAAAATCTGGGAACTGAAGGATATGAGTTGTCCAGATCAGTAGCCCTTGAAAAGGGCTAATCAAGTCATCTCATCATGAAACCTCAGAAATTTGCAAATAGAGAGGCTCCTAAAGGCTTCAAGGAAGGAAAACAAACAGACGGAACAAAAACAGGCCTTAGCATGAAAAGGGGCTTGCACAACATTTCCAGCGATGCTAGAAAGCAAAGGAGAAATTCTGAGGGATAATGATTTCCAAATTAGAATACTATAGACAGTCAAGCTATCGTTCAACAATATTTTTGAATATATAAGGACTTTAAAATTTTACATCCCATGCACCATTTGTTAGGCAACGACTATGG
>PVKH010015414.1:0-16101 GCA_004027955.1 Chaetophractus vellerosus | reverse complement strand
ATCAGTATCAATATAGCCCAGTATACTGGTCTGTCCTCCTTTGCTAGGCACTGCTCATGTACTCTAGGGATTCTTGCCACTCTATTAGAGAATGTAGCAGGACTTCCCAGGATGGGAATTCAATATTCTTTCCATTATTCTGTGGGTCTCCACTCACTGAGACAACACCCTATGACCACTTGAACATATTCGTGTTCCATAAAGGCATGCTCCATCACTGATACCCCACACCAGCAATCCTCCCCTGTCACTCTCTGCAATCCAAAACTTCCCCCAAAACAATGCCAAAAATATAAATGAATAAAAATAAAATAATAATTATTAAAAAAACAAATAAAATACAAAAATAAAAATTGAAAATTAAAAAAAATTTCATTGTGTTTTTCATCACCATAAGAAATATTATCTTTTATGTACAGTGACAATTTCTTCTGTATGTTCCCACAAAGTCTTAATTTTTTCACTTTATTTTCAAAGAAGCTTTAGGTTACAGAAAAGCCACATAAAAATATAGGGGATTCTCCTATACCCCATCCCCTCCCCTTCTCACATTTGGTAACATCTTATATAAGTATGGTACATTTGTTACAATTGATGAACAGGTATTGAAGCATTGCTACTAGCCATGGTCTGTGGTTTATATTATAGATTACATTTTGCACCGTACACTTTTATAGGTTTTGACAAAAGTTATAACAGCCTGTATCTGTCAATGCCAGATCATATAGAACAATTCCAATGCCCTAAAAATGCCCTATGTTCTATCTATTCTGTTCTTCCTTCCCCCTCCCCTAAGAACCTATGGTAACCACTAAGTTTCAATTTTTGAAGAATAAGGCTCATAGTTATATGCATTAATATTGAGTGCTTGACATATTGGTCTATTTTCTTTTATTAAGCACTGCCTATGTTCTTGAGAGATTCTTGTCCCTCTAATTAATAACATAGCAGTACTCCCCAGGATGGGTGTTTAATATTTTCTTGTTTATTGTGTGGGTCTCCACCCACTGAGATAGCACACTATATCAAGATGAAAATTTTCATATTCCATAGAAGCATGCCCTAGGTGCACCCTATCCCACATATCCTCCAACCCCATCCTGCTCTGTACCAGTAATCCTCTCCTGCAATATTTACTAAAAGAACATTCCCATAATTGCAGTTTTAACCACACACCTACAAATCCCCAGAGTTCACCTGTTCCTTCCTCCAGCCTTCCCCCCAGTTCCATAGATAGGCCAACCCAACCCCCTCACACTACTCCCCCTCACATTCCAGCACCATCAACCCCCCTCACATCTCTGCACCAACATCACCCCTATCCACTGCCTACCAGCCATATTTAATCTACCATACCTTAAAATTTTTCTTAGGGTATATCAAGATCAGTGGTTCTTAATCTTTTTGTAGGTCTTATATCTCTGTAAGGATTAAGAAAGGGATTCTGAACAAAGATTACATCTAGAGCACTGCCAGGAAAACATGGTCCAAAGATGAAGCCAGGAGTGTGGCTGCAAAACCTTGTATTAAGACCTTAGAAAGATCAAAGATAGTACTTCAGAATACCATTCAGTCTAACAAAAAGTTCTCTAAAGAGATCAAGGGTATGGGTATCCTCCCAATCAAACAAAAGATCTTCTAGCAAGTTCAAGGGTGTTCTCCTCTCTCCCAAATGGTCTCAGCAGGGTACCAAGGTAGAGAAAGGCTTGTCTAAGAGACTTGCAGGTGTGGCTTTGGTCTAATGGATTGAATCCCCAAAAGACCCATAGGGAACATACAAAGCTCTTAAAGAGCTATATACTATATACACAGAAATATCACCAGCTTTGACTCAGGGGGACAGAGAGAGTACAGAATAAGGAGAGGATTTTGGGTCCCATTCCTTCTCCTTGCCTCCAGAACTACTGGCAGGAAGCAGGCTGAGGGAAACTGCTCAGCTGCAAATAGGCACTACTCTTTATGAAAAAGAAATGACTCACTGAGGGCCATGGAGAATTAGTTCCAGGCATGGAAACCTAATCAAGAAACTTCGAACATTTGCTGGATTTCAGAATTTATATAGACCAGTGTGATGGTTAGGCTACTGTGTCAGCTAGGCCAGGTAATTGTGCCCAGTTGTTTGGTCAATAAGCACTGGGCTAACTATAATACAAGGACATTTATGGACTTTAGTCATCAGTGAGTTTATTGCATAGATGGCTGATTACATCTACTATCAACCAAGGAGATAGCTATCAGCAAGTGTGATGTTTTATCCAATCAGTTGAATACCTTAAAAGAAGAAGTGATTTCAGCATTCTGCATTTTCCAGCTTAACTTCGGACAGCCCATGTCTCTTGGGAACTCATCAAGGACCTTCATTGGAGCCCCTAGTTTGCAGCCTACTTGTGGAATTTGGACTTGTGCATCTCCATGATCATGTGAGAGAATTTTATAAAATATTACACTATTTACAGGTATCTCCTGTTGATTCTGTTTCCCTAGAGAACCCTGACTAATACAGCTTGGTACCAGGAGTGGTTCCTCAGGAACAGAATCTTAAACATGGGATTTCTGAAGTGGTTCTGTGAGTTTTGCAATTGGCTCTCTACTCTAATTGGACTCAAGAGTGCTAATGACTCCCTTTCCGCTAACAGTCCATGGCATGAGTTGGCAATGGAGATACACAAAATATCATCACTGGATTCCTCTACTTCCATGCTTATAAGAGGCAAGGATTGGAGTGAGAGTGTTTTCAACACCTTAGCAGAGTTTTGTGAAATCAAAAGGTACAATGATGTTGTCTGGCTCCTCCTAGATACTCTGGATACAGTTATAAAAGAAAGGGATGAGATAAAGTTTTCAAATTTGCAACTTAAAATGCTACATGAATGATGTGAAAGTTTCTATGTGTGCTCTGAAAGAAAATCTTGTTTCATGCAGTCACAGATTTGAGATTTCTGAAAACCAGAGTCAGAGTCTCATTGTATGAGTAGCAGAGTTACAAAGGAAACTAAAATTTCAACCTCATAGGGTGTCTGCTGTTACAGTGAAGTCATTGACTGGAAAGGAGTGGAACCTTGAAGATTGGGATGGAAACATATGGGGTGATGATGATATCAGTGGAGACACTGAAGCCCTAAATTCTGCTGAAACTTTGCCAGATAAACCTGTGATGGGCTGCACTGTGGAGACCACACAATGTCAACCTTGTATCACCCAGCCTCCAGCCTGCCTCAGTGAATCTGGACCTCCTTCCAGCCCTGAGGTGGGTACAGGCAAAACTAAAGCCTGCACTTCCCAACCTCTGGCCTGCCCCAGGGTGTCTGGACCTCCTCCCAGTCCTAAGGCAGGTACCAGCCAAACTCCAGCATGTACTGCCCAACCTCTACCCTGCCCTGAGCCTGAGGAATCTGCCTTCCAACCCCAGCCTGAAGAGATTTTTGACTCACCAGATGCAAATACAAAGGAATGTCCTGAGGTCTGTAGCTTACAAGGCATTTCTCATCCTTCTCCTTACCCACCCTTACCACCCCTCTTCTCTTCCACACCTATTACTAGACTAAAGTCACAACAAGCCAACAAAGGCGAAATACAAAGTGTGACCCATGAGGAAGTACACTATACTCTAAAAGAACTCCCATGAGTTTTCCAACTTATACAGATAGAAATCAGGGGAATATATTTGGGAATGGAAACTAAAGTTAATGGTAGAAGGAATATAAAGTTGAATCAGGCTGAATTTATTGATATGGGCCCATTAGGCAGAAATTCTGGATTCAATGCTGTAGTTTGAGGGGTTAGAAAGGACTCTTAACTGTTTGGGTGTCTGACTGAAACATGGACCAAAAGATGGCTTAGCATGTCTGAGGTTGAGATGCCTGATTTACCCTGGTAGGCAGTAGTAGAGGGAATTCAAAGGCTTAGAGTGATTGGAATGCTAGAATGGATTGACCATTTAAGACCTGCCCACTCACCCCAGGAATATCCAGAGACATACCTTTAGCTAGAACTGTGAGGAATAAATTTGTAAGACTAACTCCATCTTCCCTAAAGAGCTCTGTGGTTGCTCTTCTCTTTAGTCCAGATATTACCATAGGAACTGCTGTAATGGAACTAGAATCCTTAAACATTATGGGGATGATTGGATCTTGGGCAGGTAAAAATCAGGTATTGGCAGTTAATCACCAAAGACAAGGTGAGCATTGGCTACTACAATGAAAGGCAGACTCAAAGCAGCAATCGAAAAAGTCTAGGTCTAATAGAGTTATGACACTAGCTAATAGATCATGGGGTACCTAGAAGTGAAATAGATGGGCTGTCTACAAATTCCTAATCAATCTGTATAAGCAGAAGAGCTCTAGGTTGAGTGAACAAAACCCTAACTTGAATTGCAGACATAGAGCATCATGGCCCCTTAATCAATTCCCAGACTTGAGACAGTTTACAGACCCAGAGCCCTTTGAATGAGGAGAAAGCCAGGTCCCCTTGGGGGAAAGATCATGTTACACTGCCAAAAATTTATACTGTTAATATTCCTCCCAGCTTTCCCCAAGGAGACCTATGGCCTTTTGCCAGAATAACTGCATTGGTGAAAAGGAAATGATCAGACATTTTTGGGATTATTAGACATTAGCTCAGAAGTGACATTAATTCCAGGAGACCCAACACGTCATTGTGGTCCACCAGTCAGAGTAGGGGCTTATGGAGGTCAGGTGATTGATGGAGTTATAGCTCAGGTCTATCTCACAGTGGGCCCAGTGGGCCCCCGGACCCATTCTGTGGTTATTTCCCCAGTTCCAGAAGGCATAATTGGAATATACACACTCAGTAACTGGCAGAATCTCCACATTGTATCCCTGACTTATGGAGTTGGGGCTGTTATGGTAGGAAAGGCCAAGTGGAAGCCACTAGAACTGTCCCTACCTAGCAAAATTGTAAATCAAAAGCAATACCAGATTCTTGGTGGGATTGCAGAGATTAGTGCCACCATCAAGGATCTGAAGGATGCAGGGGTGGTGATTTCCACCACATCCCCATTCAACTCTCCTATTTGGCCTGTACAGAAAACAGATGGATCTTTGAGGGTGACAGTAGATTATCATAAACTTAAGCAGGTGGTGACTCCAATTGCAGCTGCTGGTGTGGTATCATTGCTTGAGCAAATCAATACATTCCCTGGTACCTGGTATGCAGCTACTGATCTGGCAAATGCTTTTTTCTCAATTGCCATTAGTAAGGACCACAAGAAACAGTTTGCCTTCAGCTAGCAAGGCCAGCAATGTACTTTCACTGTCCTGCCTCAGGGGTATATCAACTCTCCAGCCCTGTGTCATAATATTGTCTGCAGGGAACTTGATCGTCTTTTCCTCCCACAAAACATCACACTGATCCATTATGTTCATGATATCATGTGAGCAAGAAGTAGTAATGAAATAAAGTTAAAAAAAAAAGTAGGGGCTGGCTGTAGCCCAGTGGATAAGGGCGCCGGTACACCACATGGGAGGCCCCGGGTTCGGTTCCTGGGGACCTCTCCGAGAGGGCAGACCACCTGAGAAGGCAAAAACCACCGTGGGTGGGGCAGAGCTGCCGTGGGTAGGGCAAAAAGCAGCCACAGGCAGTGCAAAAAGCCACCATGGGCAGGGCAAAAAGCCGCCACGGGCAGGGCAAAAAGCCACCACAGGCAGGGCAAGCCGCCTACAAACGGAGCAAAGCTGCCTGCAAACGGAGCAAAAAGCCACCTGGGAATGGAAGCAGACCCACCCACAAGCGGGGCAAGCCACCTGCACAGTGAGCTGACTTGGCATGTCATCGCAGTGGGGGGAGACAAAGCAGACATAGAAGAACACACACAAAAAAATGAACACACAACAAGAGCAAGCAGAAAGGGGAGGGATATGTAACAACAACAACAAAAAAGTAGTAATGACTCTAGACTTATTGGTAAGGCATTTACTTGAGAGAGGATGGGAGATAAATCCAACAAAAATACAGGGGCCTCCCACCTCAGTGAAATTTCTAGGTATCCAGTGGTGTGGGGCATGTCGAGATATCCCTTCTAAAGTGAAGGATAAGCTGCTGCACCTGGCTCCTCCTACAACCATAAAAAGAGGCACAACATTTAGTTGGTCTTTCTGGATTTTGGAGACAACACATTCCTCATTTGGGTGTGCTACTCTGGCCCATCTACTGATGATCAGAAAAGCTGCTAGTTTTGATTGGGGACTGGAACAAGAGGAAGCTTGGTGACAGGTCCAGGCTGCTGTGTAAGCTGCACTACTGCTTGGGCCATATAGTCCAGCAGATCCAATGGTGCTGGAAGTTTCGGTGTCATATAGAGATGCCACCTGGAGCCTTTGGCAGGTCCCTATAGGAGAATCACAATGCAGACTCTTAGAATTTTGGAGAAAAGCCCTGCCATCCTCTGCAGATAACCACTCTGCTTTTGAGAAACAGCTTTGGGTCTGCTACTGGGCCTTAGTAGAGACTGAACGCTAAACCATGGGCCATCAAGTGACCATGAGTCTTGAGTTGCCTATCATGAGCTGGGTATTGTCAGACTCACCAAACCATAAAGTTGGACATGCACAGCAGCACTCCATAATAAAGTGGAAGTGGTATATACAAGGTAGGGTTTGAACGGGTCCTGCAGGCACAAGTAACTTACATGAGGAAGTAGCCCAAATGTCCATGGTCACCACCCCTGCCATGTTACCTTTTATTTCCAAGCCCACAGCTTTGGCCTCTTGGGGAGTCCTTTACAATCAGTTGACTGAGGGAGAGAAAATTTGGGCCTGGTTTACAGATGATTCTGCACGATATGCAGGTACCACCCAAAAGTGGACAGTTGCAGCACTGCAGCCTCTTTCTGGGATGTCCTGAAGGACAGTGGTGAGGGCAAGTCCTCCCAGTGGGCAGAAATTGGAGCGGTGCACCTGGTTGTTCATTTTGCTTGGGAGAAGAAATGGCTGGAGGTGAGTTTGTACACTAGTACATGAGCTGTTGCCAGTGGTTTGGCTGGATGGTCAGAGACTTGGAAGGAATATGATTGGAAAATTGGTGACAAAGAGGCTGGGGGGAGAAGTATGTGGATAGAACTTTCTGAGTGGGCAAAAAACATGAAGATATTTGTTTCCCATGTGAATGCTCACCAGAGGGTGACTTCAGCATAGTAAAATTTTTATAATCAAGTGGATAAGACGACCCACTCTGTGGCTAATGCTCAGCCTCTTTCCCCAGCCACTCCTATCATTGCCTAATGGGCTCATGAACAAAGTGGCCATGGAGGTAAGGATAGAGGTTATGCACAGGCTCAGCAACATGGACTTCCCCTCACCAAGGCTGACATGACTACAGCCACTGCTGAGTGCCCAATCTGCCAGCAGCAGAGACCCACACTCAGGCCCCAATATGGCACCATTCCCTAAGGTGATCAGCCTGCTACCTGGTGGCAGGTTTATTACATTGGATTATTTCCATCATAGAAGTGGCAGTGATTTGTTTTAACTGGAATAGTCACATACTCCGGATATGGGTTTGTATTCCCTGCACACAATGCTTCTTCCAAAACTACCATCCATGGACTTACTGGATATCTTATCCACCACCATGGCATTCCACATGGCATTGTTTCTGATCAAGGAACCCATTTTACAGCAAATGATGTGCTGGAATGGGTACATGCCCATGGAATTCACTGGTCTTACCATGTTCCCCATAATCCTGAAGCAGCTGGATTGATAGAATGGTGGAATGATCTTTTGAAGACTCAATTACATCACCAACTAGGTGAAAATACCTTGCAGGGCTGGAGCAATGTTCTCCAAGAGGCTGTGTATGCTCTAAATCAGAGTCCTCTCTATGGTACTGTTTCTCCCATAGCCAGGATTCATGGGTCCAGGAATCAAGAGGTGGAAATGGGAGTGGCACCACTCACTATTACCCCTAGTGATCCAGTAGGAAAATGTTTGTTTCCTTTCCCTGCAACCTTAAGCTCTGCTAGTCTACAGGTCTTAGTTCCAAAAGGAGGAGTGCTGCCACCGGGGAACTCAATGATGATTCCATTGAACTGGATGTTAAGACTGACACCTGGCCATATTGGGCTCCTCTTACCTCTAAATCAGGGAATTACTGTACTGGTTGGGGTGATTGATCCTGACTATCAAGGGGAAATAGGATTGCATGTACATAATGGGGGTAAAGAAGAGTTTGCCTGGAATATAGGAGATCCTCTAGGGTGTCTCTTAGTACTGCCATGCCCTGTGATTAAAGTCAATGGAAAATTGCAACAACCCAATCCAATCAGGACTAACAATGGCCCAGAATCTTCAGGAATGAAAGTTTGGGTCACCCCACCAGGAAAAGAGCCATGGCCAGTTGAGGTGCTTGCTGAGGGTAATGGGAACATGGAATGGGTAGTAGAAGTAGGTAGGGATAAATATGAACTTCGACCACATGACCAGTTAACAGAAATGAGGGCTATAATGATCATGAACCTTTCTTCCTTGTTTTGTTATGAGTATGATTGCATATGTACATAAAACAAATATCTTTGTTTTCTTCCCTAATCTTTTCCATTATCATATGACAAGTTGTATTAGTTGCACATCATAATATTTAAGGATGTCAAGTTGAAGAGTGAATATTACCCAAGGACTTGCACCCTATTCTGTAGGGAATTAATGCATTTCTGGTTGTATGCAGGACAGTTGAATATTGTTAGGTGGAAGTATATATATGGATGTCTGTTATTGTTTTTTATTTAGACACTAAGTATGGTTTAAGGTGATATGTGTGGTTGCCAAGTTGACAAGGGGTAGAAGTCCACAGTTACCAGGCCATAAAGCATAAGTTTCTTCCCTCACCAAAGTCTGTTGCTACATGTTGGAGCAAGACAGTTGCCAAAGTTTGCCAGGGTTCAGGCTTCTTGGGTTCCTCTCTTCCTGGGGCTGTGTTTCTCTCCTGGCTTACCTCCTCTGTTTCTTCCACAAGGTCAGCTGTAGACTCTGAGGCTCTCTAGGTTTTGCTTCTCTCCACAAGGCCAGCTGTAGACTATCAGGCCAATGGCTTGTGTCTATCCCGGAGCCTTCTCTCCTTCCTCACGACCAAGCTCTCTTACTTCCCGGGGCTCCAGCTCAAGACTCCAACATCAAAAACTTCTCCAACAGTGTCCTTTGCCGTATCTTTTATCTTCGATTCCCCCACCCACCAAGGGGTGGGGCTCAACGCCCTACTGACATGGCCCAGTTAACGCCCTAATCATAACTTAATCATGCCCAGATTCGCAGACCAGTTTATAAGCATGATCCAATATCTAGTTTTGGAATTCATAATTATATCAAACTGCCAAACTGCAACAGATGCTCTCTCTTGCTTTCTCTTAGATTGATAGCTATGGAGGAAGCTAGCTGCAATATCATGAGGAATTCCTATGGAGAGCTTGTAAGTGTATCTTCTGAGGCCTCCCAATAGCCGTGTCAGTGAGCTTGGAAGCAACTCCTCCACCAGCTGAGACTTGAGATGACTATAGCGAGATACTCTGAGCCAGAACTGCCATCTAAGCTGTTCCTAGATTCCTGACCCAAGAAACGGTAAGATTGTAAAGGTTTGTTGTTTTAAGATGCTATATTTTGGGATAATTTGTTATGTAGCAATAGATAACTAATGTAGACATGCTTCTAGTTATAATCTCTCCTTTTATGAATTGCTTGATCTTGTGCCTTGTCCATTTTAATAGTGGGACCATAATATTGCCGTATCAATTTCTCTATGCTCTTTATATTTGTGCACATAAAGTGATTTCTTTTTAAAGAGGGAGAATTATCTTTGCTTGCTGTTTTATTGTTTGAGGTAGAAAGTTTAGAACTGACTTCATTCTTTTTGGGACAATCAGGATCATCCCTTTAGTAACACAAATATAGAGTATCCACCAAGCTTTCCTGGATACAACTATGAATTTAACAAAAGTCTGAATAAAGAAGCTGCCTACCTTTAATGGATTTTTTCCATTGACAAGTTGGAGAAGTATTTGTTTGTTTTCTAAATATAAATTTAGACTGGACTGAATTGCCCATAATTCAGACTTTGGGATCCTGGTTTAGGCCATGTACTAACCAATGACTGCATCAAACAGCCCACAAGATTTGGTTCAGGTACAAGTATGGCAGAGAACAGTATCTTAGACTTGGTTCTTTCAAGGTTGCTTTTACTTTAATTTTGTCTTTTTTGTTTTTTAGGAGGTACCAGGGATGTAACCTGGGACCCTGTACGTATGAAGCAGGCACTCAACCACTAAGCTACACCCGCTCCCCTAATTTACTCCTAAAGCAGCCAACAAGCAATGCAATATTTACATATAATAAAGATGCAGGTAGATATAGAGAGATATGGCTTACCACTGCCTCTCTCACATCTCAGGAGGCAAACTTGAATTTCAGTGACTCTTGTGATCCTGCCCAGAGCGAGATATTATACCCAGCTGGAGAAGTGAATACCTTTATGCCTTCAGCCACACCAGCACATTCTACTCTAGCATATAGAGCAATATTTCTGCTACATTAATATGCCTAATGTCCAGAGTTCTGAACCTTGAAGTTCTCTCTATACCAACAGGGAAAAATTCCCATATTGGACCTGTTCTACTGTCCATAGTGTCCATTGGCCAAGCCTGGCCCTGGGCTACCCCCATTCATCCCATCCCATGGTGTCTCTCTCAACTGACAGTGAGCAGCTTAAAGTGATCCCAAATTGAAAGTCTTTTCTGGGCTCTCTTGGGATACCTGTACCATTTAATGTATATAAGAGTGATTTTTAACCAAAAAATACTCAATAAACATAAAGTTTTCTTTTTATTATTATATATAGGTATTTTGATTTATCCTAGTTCTGATGCTGATTTGGATAAATCTCTTCTTTGTACCTCAGCTTCTTCTGAGGGATTGGAAAATGCTACTAGATTTTTGTAAATATTATGAATAATTCTTATGAAAACCTTCAACCATTTGGAGAACACATTAAAACCAGACCATGAACACCACTTATTTTGGATTTAAAGTTTTGAGTTTCCCGTACACAAGGGTTTCATTGCAGTTGTTTCCTGTATAATCCAGTCCAATGGCATAGGCTCTAATGGCCACCTCATGCCCCAGATTCTGTAGCATGAAGAATTACTGGGCTTATTTTTGCAGCCACAAACCCTGCTAGTTTGAGTGAAAGACAGTCTTTCCTCAAATTATATCACTAAGTTCAAAAGCTCATTTTGTTCACTGCTCTTTTTACTTTTTGTAACATTATTTAAATTTAACAAATTGCTGCATGTGATTTATTTTTAATTTAATTACAGAGCCAAAATGCCACATGTAATTATGGATGTAAGTAGCAGTCAATTCTTTACCCTGAGGGTTTGAGAAAGGTTGTAAAATGCAGCACAGTCTTTTCATATAATCTCCTATGAGCCTTCTCTTCCTGCCATTGAAATCAGTGCTGACAAATAAAGTATCAAAATAACAACTAATAAGAGGTCATGCTTTTGTGCTGAGCCCAGCCCTTGCTCCTTATTCATGTTGATGCTAATGGAATGCCATTTAACACAGTTAGGGAAGAACCTTTGATCAAAGATGGACAAGTCATGGGACTCCAGGGGTTGGGTTAAAATAAGTGGTAATATAACCCTTTGTTAGGAGTTAAAGCTCTAAAGTGCGTTTTAAAATTCCAGATATATATATATATATATACTTAAAATCTTCTATTGTAACATGCCTTACTTTGCCAGGGCTGCTATGACAAATGCCACAGGCTGATAGGCTTAAACAACAGGAATTTATTGGCTCACAGTTTGGAAGCTAGATGTCCAAAATCAAGGTATTGGCAGGCCACGCCTTTTCTAAAGTTTGTAGAATTCAGGCGGTGACTTGCTATCAATCTCTGCCTCTGTCACATGACAATCTGTCTCTCTTTGTCTCCTCCTCACTTCTACTATTGTGTCCAAATTTATTTTGCTTATAAGGACTCCAGTCATATCGGATTAAGCCCACCCTAATCTGCATAGAGGAATTAGAAAAGAGAACTTCTTCTTTGGGCAATCAGAACAGAATTTAGGGCACTGACAGTCTCCTTGTGGATGCCAGATAGTGAAATCTTTGTTTTGAAAGTTTCCGTGGGCTCTAGGAAGAAATATTTTGGCTCAATAACCAATAGAAGATATAGTCATAATCTACTTGTCTTAGTTTTCTGGGGCTGCCATAACAAAGCACCACAAACTATGTGGCTTAAAACAACAAAAATTTATAGTCTCACAGTTCTGGAGGTTGGAAGTCTGAAATTCAGGTGTCGTCAGGGGCATATGCCCTCTGAAAACTGTAGGAGAGGATCTTCCCCTGCCTCCTTTAGCTTCTGGTGTTTGCCAGCAATCCTTGGCATTCCTCAGCTTATAGATGCATCTATCTTTGTCTTTACATGGCCTTCTCCCATGTGTCCAAAATGTCCAAAATGTCCAAAATGTCTTCTTCTTATAAGGACACCAATCATATTGGATTAGGGCCCAACCTAATCCAGTTTGGCCGCACCTTAACTGATCACGTCTTCAAAGACCCTGTTTCCAAGTAAGGTGACATTCATGGGACTGGAGCTTAGGACTTGAGCATGTCTTCTTGGAGGACATAATTCAACCAATAACACTACCCAGGGAAGAATGATGAGCAAAGTTTGTCAGTGGGACCAACCCAGCTCCATTTTTCCTTTCTGTGCTCTTGTTTTCAACCCTGTTTTTGGCTTGCTCTTTTAGGCTTAAAACAACAGAAATTTATTGTCTCTTTTGTCCTTTCCCACAGGTAATGGACCTGATAAGCCAACCATCACCAAGATGCTAACTGAATGATTATTTTTTCATTCCAATATTTATATTTTAAAATATATTTATATTATTATTTTTATTAATTTTGGATATTTATATTTTTAATAGCTGGAAAGGATAATGTTTAATTCTAAGAAATTAAAATTGGAAGATTTAGGTCCCATAAAGTATAGTTAAGGGTGATATTTGGAAGAGAGAACATTTCTTTTGCATCCGTTTTACTTACATGTAACAAGAGTTTTTGATACAACTTCAAAAGAGTTTATTCTAAAATATGAACAGGCAGCATTTTTAACTTAATTAGTTCCCAAAGCAACCTATTTTTAGGACAAACTTTTGACTTAATGGGATTTAAAATGATAAAATGTTTAGATTATTATATATGGCATCACTGTTTAAAACTTGTGCAAACTAACAGGAGGACTATAGGAGTACCTGCTTTAAAAAAAAGACATTAATAACTCAATATGGCAGAAGAGGCCAATGCTTTCTCAGTGCTCAACTCTGACAAGAATAACAGTTTTGGAAGTACAAGTTCAATTCCTTTCATGCCAAGTCAGTGGAGGTGGCAGTGCCCACCTGTAAAAGCCTAACAGAGGCCTTGAAGGGGCAGTCCAGGGTCCATTTCCCAGGTGAAGTTATGGATGCTGCCCTAATTAGAGTGGCCAGGTTACAGGGTCAAGGCTGCATGTCCAGAGAAGGGGCTTTTGGGGATGAGAGGAGTCCAATCTGCCAAATCTGCGAGGCTGCTAATCTATGCTCTCAAACATACATTACTGCTAAATCAAGGTCACAAGGATATATCATACGGAACTGATCCTCTTATTCACAGAGGAACAAGATATTCAGAAATTAGGTAACAGATACATATCAAGGAATACATGGTAAGTATCTGTAGTTTATAACAAAAACAATTTACTTTTTTGCTGACTCATTTGTGGTATAAGTGACAGCAGCAGCTTTATAAAAATAATTGAGGAATGGGTATTTTTGAATAAAATATACAACTTTGAAGCCCGTGCTTGTGCCTTTATGTGTGCAGAAAACAAACTGCAGCCAGAAACCTCAACTAGACCAGGATTACCTGGTTTTGTAAATCCAATTCCTGTCTAGTTTTAATCTTTGGAAAGTCGTGTATGAGTGGTCCTTGTTCTTAGAAGAGCAAACAACAGAATCAAAATGCCAGGCTGAAAAACTCAAAGCTACTTTGCTTTCCATAGCTGATGAATATGATTCAAAGCTAGAAAATGGGTCTTAGTTTGGGCCGAATCACCAGGAACCAGGGCAGGCTTCTTGGACTTGCCAATGAGGGCAGTTGCACAATGCCCCCCTGCACTTGGGATTTAAGGTTTCTGGTCATCCTCCTGAAATTCTTAATCATTTCATCTTTGACTTTCTGTTTTGTTAAGTGGATTCCAATAGTACAACAGAGCAGGCACAGGAGCTTGGGGCTCTGCTTATGCATGATCCTATGTCCCACGGATTTCACACTTCCCTGGGATAGGTTCTCAGGGTCCCTGGACCTGGTACAGTCAGTGGGGGAGGCCTGGCGTTCTGCTGTTGCCCTCTGCAGGAAGGGTCAGGGTCAGGGCACCTGCCTCTTGGTGTCTCAGGGTGGGGAATGGCAGCAGCTGTCCACCCTGGGCTGGCAGCACCACAGTGCGTTTGGTGGCCTAGCTTCTCACACCCCATCCAGGTACCCAGCATTCCAAGGGCAGAGAGCACAATCTTTTGGGTATAGCCCATCCACCTGGTTTGAGGCCTGGGGTCCATAGGAACGGGGGTTGACTTCCCAGCCCTGGGCCAGGGACCAGGGAGGCTGTCATGTCGCATGCAATGCTGAGAAATGGGGTGCTCCCAAATGGCCCCTGTGCTTGCCCTGTGAACATTCTCATAACTAAGGGAGGGCATTAAATATCTAATAAAATACACCATGACGCCTGGAGAGAGTCTGAGAAAGAAAGGAAAAAGTTTTATATTTTAGTGCCTTTAACAGCACTTCTCACCCTACTTTTCTTTTCTTTAATTAACAACTTTATTTCAAATTCACAAAAACAAAAGAACAGAAAAAGGCAACTCAGTAGTAATGGAAACATTACTCCTAAAAAACTCTTTTTCAGGCCCTTTTATCTCACCTAATTCCAACTGCTAACTCAGTGGCTCCTCTAGTGTTCAGAAAGATACACAAATGAGCACAGATTAGTTAAAATGATACAGTCAAGGTCTCCTCATTAATGAAAAAAATGAAGAGGAAAAGAATGCTTGATCATTTTCCTATCTCACAAAAAATATTTCCACGTTCTTTTTTTTTTACCTTTAGAAATAATATAGTATCAACTTTGCTTTTGCTACAAAAACATATTTACATTTGACCTTAGTAAGCATTCTACGCAAACCCAGCATCTTCTCACCCTCCTCATCCCACATCTCATCTCCCACCAACCTAATTTCATAGTCCAACTCCATTAGTCTACTCAATATATTTAGTTCATATCAATGAGAGCATACAATATTTGTCCTCTTGTGTCTGGCTTATTTCACTCAACATAATATTCTCATGATTCCTCCATGTTGTCATATGCTTCACCAATTGATTTCTTCTTACAGATGAATAATATTCCATCATGTGAATACACCACATTTTTTTAATTCATTCATCTGTTGCTAGACACTTAGGTTGTTTTCATCTTTTAGCAATTGTGAATAATGCTGCTATGAACATTGGTGTGCAAATATCTGTTCGCATCCTTGCTTTCAGTTCTTCTGAATATATTCCTAGAAGCAGGATTGCTGGATCATATGGCAGTTCTATATTTAGTTTCCTGAGGTCCTGTCAGATCATCTTCTATAAAGGTTGCACCATTTTACAGTCCCACCAACAGTGAAGGAGTGTTCCTATTTCTCCACATCCTCTCTAGCACTTGACGTTTTCTGTCCTTTTAATAATGGACATTCTGTATGGTGTGAGATAATATCTCATTGTAGTTTTGACCTGCATTTCCTTAATAGCTAGTGATGTTGAACATCTTTTCAAGTGTCTTTTGGCCATTTGTATTTCCACTTCAGAAAAATGTCTGTTCAATTCTTTTGCTCATTTTTTAATGGGGTTGCTTGTCATTTTGTTAAGTTGCATGATCGCTTTATATAACATGGAGTTCAATCCCTTATCAGATACATGGTTTCCAAAGACTTTTTCCCATTGAGTAGGCTGCCTTTTTACTTTCTTGACAGTCTTTTGAAGAACAAACATTTAATTTTGAGGCAGTCCCATT
>PVKH010015413.1:0-16107 GCA_004027955.1 Chaetophractus vellerosus | reverse complement strand
TGCTGAATTTAAAAATATGTAGTCAAATTTCTCAGTCTACTACTTTATGTGTTTTAAGAATATTACGCATATAAAGCGTTTCTCTAAATTAAGATTATAAACATTGCTCTATACATCCTTCTAGTAAAATACTGTCCTTAATTATTTCAACTTGATTTATTTAATCTCTTTGTAATTTCTGTGTGTCTGTGGTATAGATATAGTTATTATTATTATTTTTTTACTGACTGATTTGGAAAGAGATAATGCATTTTAAAAAATCCTATCATCACCAATTTGACATGCTACCTTTATCATATATGTGTCTATAATCATTGGTCTATATTGAAATTCTCAACTCAGATCCACTTGTCAAACCGTGAAACACTTTTTTTTTTTTCTTTTTTAGATACCAGGGAATTAACCCAGAGCCTCTTATGTTGGAAGCTGGTGGGCTACACTGGCTCTGTTTTTTGTTTGCTTGTTTGTTTGTTTTTGGTTTTAGGAGCTATTGGAGATAGAACCCGTGAATTTGTACATGGGAACTTGAGCTACATCTACATCCCTAAATACCATTTTAACTACTGATGCTTTATAGTATATTCTGCTGTTTGGTAGGACAATTTTTTAGGATTTCTGGTACATATTTTCATATGAATTATTCCAGAGGCACGTAGAATATATTTCTCACATTTCAATAAAGCTCTATTGGGATTCTTATTCCTTTGGGGAAAAGATTGATAGACATATTGCTTAATATTGTCAATGATTATTATAGATATCTATTTTCCCTTATGTATAATTTTAATTGCTTCAGGGATATTTTATATCTTATTGCTATAAAGTTCCTAAATGTGTTTATTTTGCAGTATTTGTAAATTTATTGTGAATGTTATTTTTAAATTCAGGCTTTTCGCTAATTAAAATATAATGCATTTATTGATCCTTATTGCTTTTTACTTCTGATTATTTTTAGCTGATTTTTAGATTTTTGCATGGTAGAAAGTTTCTACCTGAAAATGAAATTTTATTATTCTCATCTAGGTATATAGTTTCCTTTTTCTTTTTATATATTCTTGTTTAGAATGTACAGATCACAGTTGACTTAGATATCACTGTATTTTATGGATTTTCCCCTCCAGTTTTGACAGAAATGCTACCTGAATTGCACAATGAATTACAATCACTCTTTCATTTTATACTTCAGATGACGTCTTCTTACTTCTTTCCTAAGATTACTGTTAGTCATTATTGCTTGCTAGAGGGATTTTAAAATGCTAGTGTCTCCCACCTATGCTTTGTTTTCCACTTTCCATTTCTGTGCAGTTACTCTGAACTTAATGAACCAGTGCCTAGTGCTTGGGGCAGGTAACTTGTCTTTTTAGTTCATTAGCTTTCCGATCAAGAGGAACCACATTAAGATCTGATGTAGGACCATCCGGCATCTCCCAGAGATTTTAGATATGGACCTTTCTTCTGCAAATGGATATAACTTCTAAATTATATTTCTTGTGAAAGGTTGAACCATATTTTGCCAATAGGAGAGAGAGTGAACCATTTGTTGACTAAAAGGTAGACTGTGGTAGTCAATAACACTGTTCACCAGAAATTATGTTATCTCCTCTATACAGCACAAATTAATATTGTACTTCTTGGCCATTTATTTTTGGCTGGGTCTTACTAGGTCATACGATCAGTTAAAGCCTATAAATTAGTAAGCAGAATTTACCTGGACCACTTCCAAGGCATGGCACTTAATGCTAAAGCAAAACCTTCTGGAGTTTGTTTTCACTCTGACACTTCTATGTTCAATGTTCAATATGATGGATCGTGATTGACTCTAAAGAGCAGAGTCTCCTCAGGTAGCTTATGATGGACATATAGTTTAAGCCAGGAAATAAAAAAAAAACCTGCACTGTTTTAAGCAACTGGGAGAAAAATAGAAATCAACATATTGTGAGGTTAGACTGTTGAATAGTAGTGAAACTAGAAGACAGCATTGTCAGAGCATTGAGTCAGTATATTTTTCCCCAGTTTTAACAGGAACACCACTTATAATTAAATGCAGCACCTAAAATTAATTTTTAATATTAATCCTTTCTTCTATTCTTAGATGAATAGATTTTTAATCATGAAAAGGTGTAGAATTTTATTAAGCAATGTCAAAACAGATTGAGATATTCATTTGCTTTTCCTCCATTGAACTAAGAATACATTTGAATGGAAACATTACATTGCATTCTTAAATATATATATGTAAATGTTCATAAGTTGGCCTAAACAATGATAGGAAAATATGCTGGAGTGAAAGCTCTAGGTGAGCTTTGGGGAGCTCTGAATGCACTAGTAGCCATCATAGAATTTGGGGGAAATATTTTGCTTCAAATTATTTGTCTCTTAATTTGTTTCTGATTTTCAATGAGGTGGACAAAGTGTAGTTTAGTAATCAGATGAGAATGATTTTCTATATTTTAAGTAAATTTATCAATAAATAACAAATATTTTAAAATCTGTTTTTCTGCATGGATATATAGTAGCTTATCTGAAAGAAATTATTACCAAAGATTTCAATATCATAGCTTATTTAATACCTCTTTCTGGGATCATAATAAATATTATACCAAAGTTAAAAAATCTAAGTAAGATGATACATATTCATTTTTCCAAGGATCTCTGCCCCAATATTTCACAAACCCTCTGTTTTTCTGTCATGTGATCTTGTCATGCCCCCATCTAGAGGTAGAATGTGATATATTCACTTCAATGAATCTGGACAGGTCATGTGAATATGACAAAATGAATCTGTATGTTGTCCAAAGGTAAGTCATAAGAAGTTTTGAAACTTTATTCCAGGCCTTTCGAATCACTTGCTTTTTGAATTCCAAGACACAAATAAGAATCAAGTGTAGACAGGCTGGTGAGGTCCAGCTGAGCTCTGAACAAATAGCTAGCATCAACTTTAGCTATCTAGGACTTCTTACCTAATTAATCCCACTGAATACTCCATTTACTGGTTGTATTGATACTTCATGAGAGACCTCAATTGAAAACTGCCCTACTGCACTCAGTCAAATCACAGAATCATGAGATCCTCTAAATCTAATTGAAGTCACTATTTGTGGGATGCTATTTGAAGTCACTAATTGTAGGATGATGTGTTGAGAAACAATACAATAACCAGAATTTAGTTTGGTACCTTGAGTTAAAATAATGTCTTCACTTATATCAGATTAGAGCTGCTGTGGATGGGGTAAGAAAGTTCTCAAGAAGAATGTTAATGAAAGAAGGACACTAAGAAAATTGTTATAGGAAATCAGAATAAAGAAGACATGTGGCAGAAAGTTTAGCAAAGTTGTGACCTGCAGTAACATAGAAAATTTTAAAAATTACCTTAAATCTGGAGTGTCTGTGTATTAGTCCTCATTCTCTAGGGAAACAGAATTGACAGGAGATATCTGTAAATAGTATGAGATTTTATAAAATTCTCTCATGTGACCGTGGGGATGCACAAGTCCAAATTCCGCAGTCAGGCTGCAAACTATGTGCTCCAATGAAGTTCCTTGATGAGTTCCTAGGAGATGTTGGCTATCTGAAGTGGAGCTGAAAATTCTCTCTGAAGCTGAAATCACTTCCCTTTAAAGGTACTCAACTGATTGGATAAAACGTCATTCGTTACTGATGGTTGATTGTGGATGTAATCAACCATCTATGCAATGAACTCACTGATGACTAAAATTCATACATGTCCTTGTATTATAATTAGCCCAGTGCTTGCTTGACCAAACAACTGGGCACCATTACCTGGCCTAGTTGACACATTAGTCTAACCATCAGTGTCCAACCCTTGTCAATTTGGCAGTCATACATACCATTTAAACCAAATTTAGACTGTAAATAAAAACAATAGCAGATATACATATATATTTCCACCTAACAATATGTCACTCTCCTGGGTATAACTGGGGATACACTAAATTCCTCTAGAATAGGGTGCAAGTCCTTTGGTAATATTCACTCTTAAACTAGACATTCTTAAATGCTGTGATATAAAACCAATACAAACTATGTCATGAGATAAGGGAAAAAGTTAGGGAAGAAAAAAGATATTTGTTTTATGTACATATACAATCTTATTAATAACAAAACAAGGAAGAAATATTCATGACCATTACAGTCCTCATTTCTGTAACTGGTCAAGTGATCGAAGTTCATATTTATTACTACCTTCTTCCACTACACATTCCATGTTACTGTTAGCCTCAGCAAGCAGCTCAGCTGGCTGTGGATCTATGCCTTGTGGGGTGACCCAAACTTTCATTACTGAAGATTCTGGGTCATTATTAGTACTTCTTGGATTGGATTGTTGCACCTTTCCATTGATGTGAATCACAGGGCTTGGCAGTACTAAGAGATACCCCAGAGGATCTCCTGTATTCCAGGCAAAATCTTTTCTATACTCATTATATAGGTGCAGTCTTATTTCCCCTTGATAGTCAGGAACAATTGCCCCAGCCCATACAATAATTCACTTTAGGGTCTGCTGATTCAGAGGCAGAAGGAACTGAAAGTGGCCAGGTGGCAGTCTTAACTTCCAGTTCAATGGAATCATTGCTGTGTTCCCTGGTGGTTGCAATTATACTTTTGGAACTAACCTGTAGACCAGCAGAGCTTAAGGTTGCAGGGAAAGGAAGCAAAATTTTCTTAGTGGATCACTAGGGGTAATAGTGAGTAATACCACTCCCATTTCCACCCCTTGAATCCTGGACCCATGAATCCTGACTATAGGAGAAAGAGCAGCAAAGAGTGGAAGCTGATTTAGAGCATACACAGCCTCCTGGAGAACATACCCCTAGCCCTGCAAGGTATTACCACCTAGTTGGCACCATAATTGGCTTTCAAAAGGCCATTCCACTGTTCTATCAGCCCACCTGCTTCACAGTGATGGGGAAAATGATAAGACCAGTGAATTCCATGGTTGTGTGCTCATACTGGCACATCATTTGCTGTGAAATGAGTTCCTTGATCAGAAGCAATGCTGGGTGGGATGCCATGGTGGTGGATAAGACATTTGGTAAATCCATGGTAGGTAGTTTTGGAAGAGGCATTGCATGCAGGGAACACAAACTCAAATCCAGAGTATGCATCTATTCCAGTTAGAACAAATCACTGCCCCTTCCATGATGAAAGTGGTCCCATGTATTCAACAGGCTGATCACTTCAGGAAGTGGTGCCATATTGGGGGATGAGTGTGGGTCTCTGCTGCTGGCAAATTGAGCACTCAGCACAGGTTGTAGCCAAGTCAGCTTTGGGGAGGGACAGTCCATATTGTTGAGCCCATGGATAACCTCCATCCCTACCTCCATGGCCATTTCATTCATGAGCCCATTGGGCAATGATAGAAGTGGCTGGCAAAAGAGGCTGAGGTTAGCCACAGAGCAGGTGTTCTTATCTGCTTGATTATTAAAATCTTCCTCTGCTGAAGTCACCCTCTGGGGAGCATTCACATGGGACACAAATATTTTCACATTTCTTGTCCACACCGAAAGACCTATCTGCATACCTCTTGACCAGACTTCTTTGTCACCAATTTTCCAATAATGTTCCTTTCAAGTACCTGACCATCCAAGCTAAGCATTGACAACAGCCCATGAATCAGAGTACAAGTGCACCCCTGGCCATTTCTTCTTCCAAACAAATTAAACAACCAGGTGCACTGCTCAAGGTTCTGCCCACAGAAAGGATTTTCCCTCTCCACTGTTCTCCAGGTACATCTCTGAAAGGGCCTGAAGTGCTGCAGCTGTCCACTTCCACGAGGTACCAGCATATACTGCAGAATCATCTGTAAACCACTCCTAAGTTTTCTCTACCTCAGTCAACTGATTGTAAGAAACTCCCCAAGATGCCAAAGCTGTGGGCTGGAAAAGAGAAGAGAAGATGGAAGGAGTGGTGATCATGTACATTTGGGCTACTTCCTCATGTTACTTACATTTTCCTTCAGGAACTGCTCAAGTTCTATCTTGTATATACCACTTCCACTTTATTATGGAGGGCTGCTGAGCATTCCGAACTTTATGATTCAGTTGTTCAGACAATAATCAGCTCATGATAGGCAACTCAGATTCTTGGTAACTTGATGGTCCATGGTTAAGTGTTCAGTCTCTACTTGGCCCAGTAGCAGTCCAAAAGCTCTTCTCAAAAGAAGAGGAGTCATCTGAAGTGGATGGCAATGGATGGTAGGGCTTTGCCCCAATATCCTAAAGATCTGCATGTGATTCTCCTATAGGAGCTTGCCAAAGGCCACAGATGACATCTCTATTTGCCACTGACACTTTCAGCATCATTGGATCTGCTGGATGATATGGCCAATATTGTAGTGCAACTTGCATAACATCCTGGACCTTTCACAGAGCCTTGTCTTGTTCTGTTCTCCAATCAACTCTAGCATATTTTCTGGTCACTCAGTAAATGGTCTGGAGTGGTACACCCTATTGAGGAATGTATTGTCTCCAAAATCCAAAGAGACCAACTAATATTGTGCCTCTTTTTTGGGAGTAGGAGGGGCCAGATGCAACATCTTATCCTTCACTTTAGAAGGGATATCTTGACATGACCCACAACACTGGACAATTAGAAATTTCACCAAGTTGGAAGACCACTATATTTTTGTTGGATTAAGCTCCCATCCTCTCTCACACAAAGGACTTACCATTAAGTCTAGTCATTGTTACTTCTTTCTCACTAGGTCCTATCAACATGATATCATCAATATAATGGTCCAGTTTGATGTCTTGTGGGAAGTAGGGGTGATCGAGTATATAATATAATATTGTGGACAATATTATGTCATAAGGCTGGAGAGGTTATTTACTCCTTAGGCATAGCAGTACAGGTATATTGCTGGCCTTGCCAGCTGAAAGTGAATTGTTTCTGGTTGTCCTTACTAATGACAATTGAGAAAAAAGCATTTGCCACATCAATAGCTGCATATCAGATACCAGGGTATGTGTTGATTTGTTCAAGCAATGATACCACATCTGGTACAGCTTCAATTTGAGTCACCACCTGGTTAAGTTTACAGTTGTCTACTATCATTCTCCAAGATCCATCTGTTTTCTGCACAGGCCAAATAGGAGAGTTGAATGGGCTTGTGATGGGAATTGCCACCCCTGCATCTTTCAAATCTTTGATGGTGGCACTAATCTCTGCAATCCCTCCAGGAATCCAGTATTGCTTTTGATTTACTATTTTGTTAGTTGTAGGCAGTTCTAATGGTTTCCACTTGACTTTTCCTACCATAACAGGCCTCCTTCCAGAAGACAAGTAGCCAATGTGGGGATTATGCCAGTTACTGAGTATTCCAATTATGCATTCTGGAACTATGGAAATTAACACTGAATGGATCTGGGGACTCATGGGACCCACTGTGAGATGGACCTGAGTTAAAACTGCATCAATCACTTGACCTCCATAAGTCCCTACTGAGACTGGTGGATCACAGTGACTTTGTATTTCCTGGAATTAATGTCACTTCTAAGCCAGTGTCTAATAATACCCAAAATGACTGATCATTCCCTTTTCTCCAATGCACAGTTACTGTGGTTAAAGGCCATAGGTCTACTTGGGGGAAGTTGGGAGAGATTAACAGTATAAAATTTTTGGCAATGTAGCAGGATCCCTCCCCAAGGGGACCTAGCCATATCTTTTTTCAAGGGGATCTGGTTCTGTAAACTGTTTCAAGTCTGGGAATTGATTATGGGGCATTGATTCTCTGTGGCTGTAATTCAAGTTAGGGTTTTGTTTACTTGACCTAGATCACTTCTGGTTATACAAATCAATTAGGAATTTAGTAGACTGCCCATGTATTTTCTCTCCAGGTTCCCCATGATCTATTAGCCAATGTCATAGCTCTATGTGACTCATACTCTTTTGATTGCTGCTTTAAGTCTGTCTTTGAATGTGGTAGCCATGCCCACCTTGTCTTTGGTGATTAGCTGCTAATGCTTGACTTTTATGGGCCTGGGATCCAAACATCCCCATAATGTTTAAAGATTCTAGTTCCATTATAGTGGTTCCCACAGTCATATCCTGACTACTGAGAAGAGCAACGACAGAGTTCTTCAGGGAAAATGTAGTTAGTCTTACAAATTTATTCCTCACAATCCTGGTTAAAGGTGTTTCCTCTGGACATTCCTGGGGTGGGTTGCAGGTTTTAGATGGTAAATTCACTCTAGCATTCCAATCAATCTAAGCCTTTGAATTCCCTCTTCTAATGTGATGATTAGGCTACTGTGTCAACTCAGCCAGATAATTTTGCTTAGTTCTTTGGTCAAGCAAGCACTGGGCTAATAGTAATACCAGGACATTTATGGACTTTAGTTATGTGTGAGTTTACTGCATAGATGGCTGGTTAGATCAATGATCAACCAGGGAGAATGCCATCAGCAATGAAATACATTTTATCCAATAAGTTGAATGCCTTAAAAGGGGAAGTAATTTCAGCATTCAGAGAGAATTTCCCAGCTCCTCTGTGAACATCCAAGGTCTCCCAGAAACTCATCAAGGACCTTCATTGGACTTTCATCAGAGTCCTTGGTTTGCAGCCTGCCTGTGGAACCTCAATTTGTGCATCCCCACGGTCATGTGAAAGAATCTTATTAAAATCTCTTACTATTCACAGATATCTCCTGTTGATTATGTTTCCCTAGAAAACCCTGACTAATATATACTGTATACCAGGGTATATCAGGCATCTCAACCTCAGACCTTTCTAGGCCCATCTGTTGGTCTATGTTTCAGTCAGCCACCCAAATTGTTAGAGCCCTTATTAAACCCTTGAGCTACTCTGTTGAATCCAGAGTTCTGCTTTGTGGGCCCATATCAATAAATTCAGCCTGATCCAACTGTATATTCCTTCCACATTATCCCATGCCCCTGGTATCCATTCCCATACATTTTCCCCTAATTTCTGTGTATATAAGATTGAAAACTAATGCAGTTCTTTTAGAGTATTACATACCTACTCATGGGTCACACTTTGTACTTTATCTTTGGAGGCTTGTTGTTATTTTAGTCTAGTATGTGTCTCCAAGAGAAGAGAGGTGGTGGGGATGGGTAAGGAGAAGGATTAGACATGCTTTGCAAGCTACTGACCTCAGGGCATTGCTCTACATTTTCATCTGGTAAGACATGATTAACCAATTCAGGCAGGTGTTGGAAAGCAGATTCCTTCAGACAGGCCTGAGATTGGGCAGTGCAGGCTTTATTTTGGCTGGTACCATCTTCAGAGGATGAAGGTAGGGTGGACTCTGTAAGGCAGGCTGGAGGCTGGATGACACCAGCTTGACATTATGTGGTCTCCAAGGGGCAGGCCGTTACAGTTTTATCTGTCAAAATCTCAGCAGAATTTAAGGTTCCAGTTTCCCCACTGATAACATCATCCACCCATATATTTCCACCCCAATCCTCAGGGTTCCACTTCTATCCAATCAATGCCTTCACTTTAAAAGCAGACAACCTGCGAGGTTGTGATTTTAGTTTCCTTTTAACTCTGCTACTGATACAATGAGACTGCGAGTCTGGTTTTCAGAGATCTCAAATTGTGGCTGTATGAAAAAAAGATTTCTTGCAGAGGACACAGAAATTTTCACATCATTCATGCATTATTTATGTTGCAAATTTGAAGACTTTACTTCATCCCTTTCTTTTGTAACTGTATCCATAGTATTTAGGAAGAGCCAGCCAATATCATTTTGCCTTTTGATTCCACAAAACTATGTTAAGGTATTGAAAACACTCTCACAGAGATCCTTGCCTCTTATAAGCATGGAAGTAGGAGAATCTAGGGATGATATTTTGCAACTCAAGTCACTGACTGTCAGTGGCCTCTTGATTATTAGAAAGGGAATCACTAATACCCTTGGGTCCAATTAGAGTAGAGAGCTAAATACAAAAATCCCAGAACCACTTCAGAAATCCCATGTTTAAGATTCTGTTTCTCAAGAACCACTCCTGGTATCAAGCTGTATTAGTCAGGGTTCTCTAAGGAAAGAGAAACAACAGGAGATATCTGTAAATAGTATGAAATTTTATAAAATTCTCTCATGTGACTGTAGGGATACAGAAGTTCAAATTCTGCAGGCAGGCTATAAACCAGGGACTCTGATGAAGTTCCTTGAAGAGTTCCCAGGAGATTTTGCCTGTCCAAAGTCGAGGTAGAAATTCTCTCTGAATGCTGAAATTACTTCCCCTTTTAAGGCATTCAACTGATTGGATAAAATGTCACACATTTCTGATGGCAAACTCCTTGGCTGATTGTAGATATAATCAGCCATCTATGCAATCAACTCAATGATGATTAATGTCAATGAAATGCCCTTGTATAACAATTAGCCCAGTGCTTGCCTGACCAAACAACTGGGCACCATTACTTGGTGAATTGTCACATGAGCTTAAACATTATAGTCCACCCCTTGTCCACTTGGCAGCCATACACAGCATCTTAAACCATATTTTGTCTCTAAATTAAAGCAGTAAAGATATACATATATTTATTTCCACCTAACAATATTCAACTGTCCTGTGTAAAACCAGAAACGCACTAATTCCCTCCAGAATAGGGTACAAGTCATCAGGTAATATTCACATTTAAACTTCACAACTTTAAATATTCCAACATGAACTAATACAATGTATGTCTTATTATAAGTGAAAAGGTCAGAAAAGAAATAAAGATATTCATTTTATGTACATATGCAATCATACTCATAACAAAACAAGAAAGGCATGTCCATGACAATTACAGACTTTGTTTCTGTAAGTGGTCACGTGTTGATAGTTCATATTTATCTCTAACTTCTTCCACTACCCATTCCATGTTCCCTTTACCCTCAGCAAGCACCTCAGCTGGCCATGTTCTTTGCATAGTGGGTTGACCCAAACCTTCATTCCTGAAGATTCTGGGCCATTGTTATTCCTGCTTGGATTGGGTTGTTGCAATTCTCCATTGACTTTAACCACAGTGCATGGCAGTACTAAGAAATGCCCTGGAAGATCTCCTGTAATCCAGGAAAACTCTTTTTTACCTCCATTATGTAGTTTCAGTCCTATTTCCCCTTGATAGTCAGGATAAATCACACCAGACAGCACAGTAATTCCCATTTTTACTTGTTGATTCAGAGATAAGAGGAGCCCAAAGTGGCCAGGTGGCAATATTAATTTCTAGTTCAATTGGATCATTGTTGCATTCCCTGGTGGGAGTACTCCTTCTTTTGTAACTAAGACCTGTAGACCAGCAGAGCTTAAGGTTGCAGGGACAGAAAGCAAAAAATTTCCTAATGGACAAATAGGGGTATAATGAGGGATTCCACTCCTATTTCTAATCCTTGATTCCTGGACCCATGAATACTGGCTATGGGAGAAACAGCAGCAAAGAGTGGAACCTGATTTAGAGCTTACACAGCCTCCTGGAAAACATTGCCCCATCCCTGCAAGATATTGTCACCTAGTTGGCACCTTAATTGAGTCTTCAAAGGGCCATTCCATCGTTCTATCAATCCACCTCCTTCACGATGGGAAACATTGTAAGTCCATTGCAATCCATAAGCATGTGCCCATTCCCATAAATCATTTGTTGTGTAATGGGTTCCTTGATTAGATAGAAAGCTGTTTGGAATGTTATGGTGATGGATAAGACATTCAGTATTTCCACAGATGGTAGTTTTGGAAGAAGCAGTGTGTACAGGGAAGGTAAACCCCTCTCCCATGTATGTGTCTATTCCAGTTTAAACAAATTACTGCCCCTTCCACGATGGAAGTGGTCAAATGTAATGAACCTGTCACTAGCTAGCAGGCTGATCACCCTGGGGAACAGTGCCATACCAGGGGCTGAATGTGAGAATCTGCTGCTGGCAGATTGGGCACTCAGCAGTGGCTGTCCAAGTTAGCCTTGGCGAAGAGAAATACATGTTGCTGAGCCCATGCATAACCTCTAACCCTACCTCCATGGCCAATTTGTTCATGAGCCCATTGAGTAATGACAGGATAGGGTGGGAAAAGAGCCTAAGAACTAGCCACAGAGCAGGTCTTCTTATCCACCTGATTACTGAAATCTTCCTTTGTGGAAGTCACCCTCTGGTGAACATTCACATGGAGCACAAATATTTTCATGTTCTCTGCACTCAGAAAGTTCTATCCACTTACATCTTTCTCAAACTTCTTTGTCACAAACTTTTCAATCATGTTCCTTCCAAGTTCCTGACCATTCAGCCAAACCATGGGTAACAACCCATGAATCATTGTACAAACACACTTCCAACTATTTCTTCTTCCAGCAAAATGAACAACCAAGTGCATTGCTTGAAGTTCTGCCCACTGGGAGGGATTCCCCTCACCACTGTTTTTCAAAGAAGTCCCAGAAAGGGGCTGAAGTGCTGCAGCTGCCCACTTTCAGGTGGTACCTACATATCCTGCAGATCCATCTGTAAACCAGGCCTGAGTTTTCTCTTCCTCAGTCAACTGATTGTAAAGAATGCCCCAAGAGGCCATAAGTTTAAGCTGGGAAAGAGAAGGTAATGTGGTAGGAATGCTGACCGTGTGTGTTTTGGTTACTTCCTCATTTAACTTATTTGTGCCTTCAGGACCCACTCAGGACCTCTCTCATACACCACTTCCACTTTATGACAGAGTGTTGCTGTACTCTCTCCATTGTATGGTTTGGTGGGTCAAACTATACCCAGCTCATAATAGGCAACTCAAGTCTCATAGTAACTTGATGGTCCATGGTTATGCATTCAGATCAACTAAGGCCCAATAACATGCCAGAAGCTGTTTCTCAAAAGGATAGTAGTCATCTGCAGAAGATGACAGGGTTCTTGCTCTAAAATCCTTAGGGTCTGCATTGTGATTCTCCTATCTGTGCCTACCAGAGTCTCCAAATGGCATCTCTATTTGCCACTGATACTTTCAGTACCACTGGATCTGCTGGATCTTATGACCCAAATGTAAGTTCTGCTTGCACTGCATCCTGAACTAGTTGCAGATTCTCCTCTTGTTATGGTCCACAATCA
This sequence comes from Chaetophractus vellerosus, assembly GCA_004027955.1. Classification (NCBI taxonomy): domain Eukaryota; kingdom Metazoa; phylum Chordata; class Mammalia; order Cingulata; family Chlamyphoridae; genus Chaetophractus; species Chaetophractus vellerosus. The sequence continues at coordinate 3,064 of PVKH010015413.1, read as the reverse complement.
AAACCAGCACCTTTTCTGGCCTCTCATTAAATGGTATGGAATAGCACACCCAGATGAGAAATGTGTTATTTCCAAAATCTAAAGAGAACAACTAAGCATTGGTCCTTTTTTTGTTCATAGTAGGGGCCATATGCAACAAATTACCCTTCACTTTACAAGGGATACTCAACATGCCTCATACTACTGGACATCTAGAAATTTCACTGAGGTGGAAAGTCCTGTGTTTTTGTTGGATTTATCTCCCATCCTTTATCACACAAAGGGCTTACAAATAAGTTTAGAGTCATTGCTACTTCTTGCTTACTAGGTCCAATCAACATGATATTATCAATATAATGGTCCACTGTGATATATTGTGGGGGGAGAGACAATCAAGGTCCCTGTGGACAATATTATGACATAGGGCTGCAGAGTTGATATACACCTGAGTTAGGACAGTGAAGGGTATATTGCTGGTCTTGTCAGTGAAAGCAAACTGTTTCTGGTGGTCCTTACTATTGGCAATTTAGAAAAAAGTATTTGCCAGATCAATAGCTGCATACCAAATTCCAGGGTATGTGTTGATTTGTTCAAACAATGATACTACATATGAGAAAGCAGCTGCGATTGGAGTCACTGCCTTGTTAAATTTACAATAGTCTACTCTCATCCTCCAAGATCCATCTGCTTTCTGCATAGGCCAAATAGGTGAGTTGAATGGGGATGTGGTGGGAATAACCACCCCTGCATCCTATATCTTTCAAATTTTTGATGGTGGCACTAATGTCTGCAATCCCTCCAGGAATCCAGTATTACATTTAACTTACTATTTTGTTAGGTAGGTGGAGTTCTAGTGGTTTCCACTTAGCTTTTCTATCATAATAGCCCTCCCTCCAGAGGTCAGGATCCCAATGTGGGGATCATGCCAGTTACTAAGTATGTCTATTCTGATTACAGATTCTGGAACTGGGGATGTAATGACCAAATACACCCAGGGAAAATAGTAGATTGTTTGTAACCTGTTCTGTTCCTCTGGGCATATTAGATTATATTGGATTCAGAGATTTCATTTTTACTTGATTAAATAATGGTTAAGACTTTGGGCCATGTCAGTAAGATGTTGAGTCCCTACCACCTTGGTGGGCAGGGTCTCACAGAGAAACTGCACTGCAGAGAAGTTAGGTTGGAGTTTTAATGCTGGAGCCCTGGGAAGTAAATAAACAGACAAGCAGATATGTGAGGAAGTAGAGAAGGTTCCATTAGACATGGCAGAGGCCCCGGGAAGAGAGATGACTCATTCACCTGACAGTCTACTGGCCTTGTGGAGAGACCAGAGCAGCTGAGCCTGGAGATAAATGAGACCCCGGGAAAGACATGAGATTTATCCCAGCTTATAGCTGATATTGGGAAAAGCCTGGACCATGGAGCCTTAAGAGGAAGAGGAAACCTGAAGCCTTGCAGCCAGCAGCAGCCATATTGCTCCAACACATGGCAACAGACCATGGTGAGGGAAGTAACTTACACTTTATAGTGTGTTAACTATAAGCTTCTACCCCAAATACATACCTTTTATAAAGCCCAACAGATTTTGGATACTTTGCATCAACATCCCTTTGGCTGACTAATACAGGGCCCATATCAATAAATTCAGCCTGATCCAACTTTATATTCATTCCACCGTTATCCCATACCTTTCGTATCCATTCCCACACATATTCCCTTTATTTCTGTCTATATACATTGGGAAATTCATGCAGTTTTTTTTAGAGTATAGCATACTTCCTCATGGATCACACTTTTACTTTGCCTTTGAGAGCTTGTTGTGATTTTAGTCTAGTAATTGGTCTCCAAGAGAAGTGGGGTGATGGTAGTCAGTAAGGAGAAGGATTAGAAATGCCTTGCAAGCTATGGACCTCAGGCCATTCCTTTGTATTTTCATCTGGTGAGACAGGATTAATTTCTTCAGGCAGAGGTTGGAAGGCAAACTCCTTAGGGTGGGGTGGAAGTTGAGCAGTACATCCTGGAATTGGCTGGTACTTGCCTCAGGGCTTGGAGGAAGTCTAGCCTCCCTGGGGCATGCTGGAGGCTCACGATACATGCTTGACATTATGTGGTCTTCACAGGGCAGACAGTCACAGGTTTATCTGGCAAAGTCTCAGTAGAATTTAGTGTTTCAATGTCCCCACCAAAATCATCAACGGACATGTCTCCATCCAATTCTCAGGGTTCCACTCCTTTTCAATCAATGCATTCACTTTAACAGCAGACAACAAGCAAGTTTGAGATTTTAGTTTCCTTTCTAACACTGCTGTTGATGCAATGAGATTCTGAGTCTGGTTTTCAAAGATCTCAAATTGTGGCTGCATGAAACAAGATTTTCTTTCAGAGAACACAAAGAAAATTTCACATCATTCATGCAGTGCTTAAGTTGCAAATTTGAAGTCTTTAGTTCACCCCTTTCTTTTGTAACTGTATACACAGTATTTAGGAAGAGCCAGCCAATATCATTGTACCTTTTGATTCCACAAAAGTCTGTTAAGTTGTTGAAAACATTCTCACCCAGATCCTTGCCTTTTATAAGCATGGACATAGGGGAATCCAGTGATGATATTTTGCATATCTCCATTGCCAATTTATGTCACAGACTGTCAGTGGCCTCTTGATTATTGGAAAGGGAGTCATTCTTACCCTTGAATCCTATTAGAGAACAGAGTCAATTGTAAAACTCCCAGAACCACTTCAGAAATCCTGTTTTTATGATTCTGTTTCTCAAAAACCACTCCTGGTACCAAGCTGTATTAGTCAGGGTTCTCTAGGGAAAGAGAACCAACAGGAGAAATCTATAAATAGTATGAGATTTTATAAAATTCTCTGGTGTGACCATGGGAATGCACAAGTCCAAATTCCTTGAGCAAGCTGCAATCCAGAAACTCTGATGAAATTCCTTGATGAGTTCCCAGGAGATGTTGCCTGTCTGAAGTTGAGCTGGAAATTCTCTCTGAACAACACTGAAATCCCTTCCCCTTTTAAGGCATTCAACCAATTTCATAAGACATCACTCATTGCTGACTGCAATCTCCTTGAT
>PVKH010015412.1:0-16159 GCA_004027955.1 Chaetophractus vellerosus | reverse complement strand
AAAAAATGTTACACAACAGTGCAAGGTGGTGGTGGTGGTGGGGTGGTGGATGGGAATCCTGTATTGTATGTATGATTGTTTCATATACTCACAACTTCTAGATAGATAAATAGAGAGATAGATGGATAAATAAGGGCCCGGCTGGATAGCTCAGTGGATGGGGAGCTCGCTGGGAGGCCACGTGGGGGGCCCTGGGTTCGGTTCCCGGGGACCTCTCCTGGCGGGCGGACCGCCTTGGGAGTGGCGGGCCGCCATGGGCGGGCTGGGGCCGCCGGGGGCAGGGCGGAAAGCTGCCACGGAAGGCAAAAGCCGCCACGGGCAGGGCAGGTCGCCTGCAGGTCGAGCACAGCCAGCCACCCGCGAACTGGAGCCGGCCGTGATGGAGGCGGGGGCCGCCCACAAGCGGGGAGGGCCGCACCTGCGCGGTGGCCAGGGCTCGGCGCGTCGCCGCGGCGGGGGGGAGGGGGAGATATGTAATAAAATAAAAAAATAAAATAAAATAAAAAAAAGATGGATAAATAAGCTTTTTTGAAAGAATTTTTAAAACAGTGCATTACACAATATTTTCAAAAGCACAAAGAAATAAACATCGTCTATTGAACATGATTATTAAAATTTGGATTTTTTTCTGTGGGAAATTTGTTAGCATGCATCAAAAGCTAAAAATCTCATACCTGTGAATCAATATTTTGTACTTTTACAAAGGAATTAATCAGACTGAGCAAAGATATGATCATTTCCACATTGTGTATAATAATGAAAAACTGGAAGCAATATAAATATCCAACACAAAAAAATCGGCTAAATAAACAATATAATGAAATACAACACAGTATTCAAATGTTGATCTAAATTTAAATTTACTGATTGAAAAAGATGCTCAAGAAATTATGAAAAATTAAATTATAAACCATTATGTAAGGTATAATGTCATTTTTGTATAAATACAACGTTATATATCAATTATATGAAAAGAAATTAGAAAAGCCATAATGTAGTTATAATAAAAGTGATGGGATTGTGGGTATTTTTATCTGTATTTTCTTAGCTTTATAACTCAAACATATATTTCTTGGATATTTAAAAAAAGAAATCTGCCTCACTCATTTCAAAGAAACTGGTTGATGAACACTTAAATCATTAATTATATTACAGGATTAAATAAAAGTTGGTATAACACAGATAGGCCAAAACTAGGAAATGAATCACTTCCTTATTCCTCACCTAACTTGTATTGGTTCATCAAGATTCCACTCAGGTACCTCGTCTAAATAGACTCCTTTCCTGAAAACTTTCCCACACTGATCCCTCAGCCCTGCTACTGCTATCCTACTTCCGTGCTATCTTATGTGCATAAATCATCACTGTTCTTAGAGAAAGTTCATAGTTCTTAATGTACTACGTTAAAATTCCTGTATGTTTTCCCCACAAGTCTCTATGGCTATTACTTTCTACTTTATCTAGCTAAAAAAGAAACATTCAGCAAATAGATGGATGAAAGTTAAGGGACTTTCCAGATAATTAGAACTAAATCCATAGTAGATACCCTGAAAAGAATTTCTTTGAAAAGCATAAATTTTAAACTGGAGAATAAATTATGTGATAACTGTATATGATTTCATAAGCAGTTTTAGTTTTTATTTGTTCAGTTGACTTTGTAAATAAGGAAGAGATTGAGTTCTTACATGTAACAGTTACTAAGGGTACCTTCAAATATACTAAAATTTAACAAGCACCCTTTCTAACGATACTGTGGGAAATTCCAGAACAAAAAACAGAGCTGAAAATGAGTACATGGAAGAGCAGCTTGGCTAAGTCACAGCCATGTGCCGTTCTCACTGTGAATTTCATGTATCCAGTAACACAGGTCCCAGCCCAGACTAGGACCCCGGCTGTGACTTCCTACTGCTGGTATCATCACTGCTGTGGTCTAGGGAAGGCTTTGAGCTGATAGCACGAGTTCCACATGCCCCAGCATTCATTCATTCAATAATGATTTGAGTGTCTATGTGCCAGGCACTCAGCTAGGTGCTTGGGAAATAAAGGCACACACATTTCCTTATAGTCTTTGCCTTCATTAAGCAAAGACTAGTAAATGAACAATACATTTATTAAGTAAACATGAAAATATAAAATCCATCTGTGATAAATGCCTCAAAGGAGACATATCCATGTTTTGAGAGCTTTAATCAGACAGTGACAATTGAGCTGAAATTTGAAGAATGAGTAGAAGTTAATTCAGGATCAGGATATCTACTGGGCATCAAGCTCTTCTTTCCCTTTTTAACCAAGTGTAAGTACTTTCTGGTAAAAATGAATGCAATCCCTAATTCCTTTCATAGAATAGTCCATGAGAGACTATGACAATAGGGAAAAAAAAAAAAAAAAAAACCTAACCTGAGCACCTAAGTGAGACTTATGGAGTCTAAATACACCCAGGAAAGCACATCAGATTTTGAAAATGTGTTGAAATAAAAGTGCATTGAAATTATACATAGAAGATTCTGTAGGGTAGACAGAAAAAAGTAGAGCAGGGGAGAATTTTTCCCCATCCAATGATTAGGGAAATTGGCCAGAAGTGGGTAAATTCTCCAATCAGGACTTCGTAAAGGTGACTTCTTAGTGGCATAAATCCTGATCCATGAGGCACTCCTGTTTTCCGAGGGAACCATCCCTCAGGACCACAAAACTACCTTTGCCCTATTTCTAGCATTAAGTTTCTTGTAATTAAATTAACCATGTTCCTAAATCCCAGAAAGGGACTCTGAACTGAATCCAAATATTTAGGTCTCTGGAATAAACAAATCCCTTTATAAGAAAACGAAAACTGCATTTCAAATTTGAAATCAACCTCATATAGGTCTTTAGGTTAAGCCTGATTTGAAAAACTGGTTTCTAATTTATTCATCTGACATTGGATCCCTTGATGGGCAGTCTCAGGTGGCCCCTGTGTGGCTCCCTCCTGACATTCACAGCCTCGTGTAAACCCCTCCTCTTCATTGTCAGTGGAACCTGAACTACCTTCTAACCAACCGAGTACAGCAAAGGTGTAGGAACACGTACATGGTTATGTTACATCCGACTGTGACAGCTAACTTGCTAGGAGACTCTCTCTCTTGCTGGCTTTGCTGAAGCAGGTGGTCATGTTAGGAGGCACATGTGGCAAGGAATTCAGGACAGCCAATAGCCAGAAAGAAACTGAGGCCGGTCCTTCAGTCTCATGGACCTGAATTCCACCAACCATCTGAGCCTGGAAGCTCAGCTGAGGCCTCAGCCCTTGCCCACACCTTGACTGCAGCTTTAAGAGGTCCTGAAGTAGAAGACCCAATTACGCCATGCCCGGATGCCTGACTCAGGGGCAAAGTAAGATAATAAATGTGTGCTATTTTAAGCTGCTAAGTTTGTGATAATATTGTTATGCAGCAATAGAAAACTAATCCAAGGGCCCACCAAGCTGGATTAAGTCTGGGAAGGTCCTATTTATTTTAGTCATTTGTTAAAATGTTTGGAGTTCGAAGAAATAATTAAATTATTAAAGTCTTAATTCCTGTAAAATGCTAAGGTGAGATTAATATGTAAAAAATTACTGAGAAGTAAAAACTCAATCTAATAATAGGGTTTTACTATAAATTCTCAATCTGATAAATGAAAATGCCAATAATTTTAGAATTACAAGAGAACTGGACTGAGTGGGACAAAAGTCACACTATATTCACAGAATGTAAGAGAGAGAAAAAAGAACAAAACAATTGCCCCAAATGCACTCTGTTAGAATAACACTATAGTCTTTAACATGAGTAAACAAAAATAAACAAATTCCACCCAGATACATGATTCATTAGAGTTCCCATAAAATCATTTGATCAGCACAAGAAAAAATAATTAAATGAATATTTACATTGTTCTATTATGTGCCAGGCAGTGTTGGAAACTTGCATACATACACCCTATAAACTGTGATTATAATCTGTACATTGTAGATAAGGAAGCTACATTTCACAAAGATAATGTGGTTAAAGTCACACTGTGAGTACAAGGAAGGGCAGGGATTTAAATCCATGACTGACCATATACATCTTTTTCCTCAAACTTTCTTTAGCCACAGAACTTGTATTTAGACAGTAAGCATAAAAAAGCACAGCATCAAGGATGACATTCCTTCTGCTTGGTTTAGGGATTGTTTTGTTTTGTTTTTAATAGTAAATGCTTTGCCTTATGAGTTAATAAATGTCTGAAATATCACAACTATATGTTCTCAAAATATACTATTATTTGAAACATATGGGTAAGAAGTTAATATGTCCAAAAGGCTGCTAAATAATTTCAGTTTATAGGGAAACATTTTTCTTCTTGGCTCTTTCAACTTAAGTAAGAAGCTGAGAACAATGGAAGATCAGTCTCCTAAAAGACAAAAGGTCACCATAAAGAGAACGGTGCTATTTTCAGGATCAAAAATAGAAGAGGAAATTGTGTTAATAGGAGAAATTTAGGTTAGGGTGTCTTGACATAAGTATTGTTAGACACAAATATCTTTCTAAGGAAAATGTTGAGTATCTATGCATGGAAATATTTGACCAGAAGATAAATATTCATTTTCTTTGACATTTCTTACAGTAGAAGTGTGTTTCTGCTTAGAGACAGAAGGACTAGAAGTAGTTTCCAGGCATATAATTTTACAACAGGAATATCTCTTATACTTTAACATGAAATTGTTTGAAATGACCTTGAAAAATATTCCAAACCTACTTTCCTACTATTCCACCTATTTTATTATCATGATATTTCTTTCTCATTGTAGAAAGAAAATCAATAACTGAGGGCACCATAGAGACAAAATTAGATGCAAGGAATAACATGAAAAAAGCAATGTATTTGGTGAATAATCAGCTAAAATAAATATGGAAGGCAATTAGGACATTCTTTACTTACCAAAATATTGGAAAATTTCATACACTGAACAAATCTAAGACCCATACAGTATACCAACTTTATCCTAGGTGACTGATGTATGAATTGGGAATGGTCAATTGATGCCAGAGTTTACATGAGCTAAAGTCTAACCGATGTTTATACCTGTGCACATTTCTAGTTCCAAATGAAATTAACTTAAAGATTTAGTACCAGTTTAATGAATAAATATATTTATGAGTTTTCACTTTTCTTAATTACTACAAGGAATTTAAATTTATCATCACTCCTAAAGAAGGAGAGAAGAATATAATCTTTTTCAGTACTGTTTTAGTCAGCCAAAGGGGTACTGATGCAAATATACCAGAAATCTGTTGGCTTTATAAAGGGTATTTATTTGGGGTAGAAGCTTACAGTTACAAGGTCATGAAGAGTCCAGCTCAAGGCACCATAAGAGGTACTTTTTCACCCAATTTAGTTGCCACGTGTTGAAGTAAGATGGCGGGCCTGGTCTCTCCTTCCTTCTTCTTAAGCCTCCATGGGCCCAGCTTCTTCTGATCCCAGCTGTAGGCTGGCATAGGGCTCATCTCTCTTCGTGGGGCTTTAGCGGTTTGAGCCTTCTACTTTCTGTCACATGGCAGGACCAAAATGACCAAGTTCTCTCTTCTTAATTGTCTTCTTCCATGTGTCTTCTTGAGTGTGTGTATGTTTATATAGCCCACAAAGGTGGCAGGGACTTAACCTGAGTTATACCCTACTGATGTAGTCGAATCAAAGCCCTAATCTTAATATAATTTAATCAAAGACATCTCAACTAAATCTAATGCAACCAAAGGGTATAATGCCCAGAGGAACAAACTGGTCTGTTTAAAGTGTCAAACCTAATACTTGAAACCAGATTATATTCAACAAATTCATCATTAAATTGATGATAATTGATTATTTGTAAGTGTTGAAAAGCATCAAAATAAAATATACCATACAATTTGGATTCCTTTTAAAATTTACATCTTCATAAACAATCACAGAAATTTCATGAAAAAGTAAGGTTTGGCAGGATTGTAGCTTATCTGACACTATATACATATAGTGATAAGTTGGATGGCACACAAGCAACCCAATATTGTGAACCTTTCTTCTTAAAATGGGTAATAGACACTCATTAAAGAGCCAAAGAGAGAAAAATAAATAAATACTAAGAAATCTTTCTCTGTCTGGTCTTTCTCACAAGCTATCCATTGGTTTATCCATTTTAGCTGAAAAACTGGAGGCTGACCCCAAAAGCCGAGTTATTCTCAGAGCAGACCTTAAAATGCTCTAGGAATTCTGACTCAAGTGTGATCCACAGCCAGCAGTTTCCTCATTACCTAGGCACTTGTGAAAATGCATTTTCTCAGCCCCTCCCCAGACCTGCTGAATCAGAATTTACCTTTTAACAGGATACTCAAGTGATTAGGATGCGCATTAAAGTTTGGGAACTAGTGCTTTACATGTAAATGACTTCCTGCTTCAAATGCTCCATCATTCAAAGGATGTGACAAGAATATTAGTATGGGGAAATGCGTTAAGTTATTTGATAACCTAATATTGACCCATTTAATAGCAAATAAAGATATATTAAATATGAATTTAGGAAAATAATACATTATCGCAAATTTTTCTAGAATAAAAATATCAGTACTTGCTGTCAGCTTTAAGCTAGTTTTGTATTTAAAATATTTTAAAATTATTTTTTAATTGCACTTGCTAAAGAATATCTCTCTATAACAATTTGATAACTTTTAGTGATGTGGCTACAAATTTTTTTCCTAGTATTTCCTGTACAGTGTCTGAGTCTTAGAGGAATTCAATACTTATCAAAATAATAAAATTTAATTTCAAATTGTATTTTATGCTTCACCAAACACATATACTTTAGATTTGTTCATATCCATGTATACTGTATAAATGCTACATATTATGTAGTTTTAGTCTCTCACCACTTATAATTCTGCTGCATTGATTTTTCTCTTTCTTTTCTGAGTTTTTTTCTTTAATACTCATCAAAAAAAAGCATTCTGCCCTTTTTCATGAATATCTGATGTTTCAGGTCAAATTCAGGATTTGCCCTCAAACCTAACTTTAATTATACCTTTTTCTTTTCTGACTTTTATTTCAACAAATTTAATTAACCTCATTCGTTATATCTTCCTACTATATCCCACCCTCTGATCACTTTTATCTAATTGATCTTATTTTGGAAGATGTTTAAGCACAAAGATTGTGTCACAAGTTTAAAATCTGTAGGAGCATTATTCAAGGATACTTAAGAAATCTTAGCTGAAAAAAGGAAGTTTCATATTCTGAATATAAAAGGGAGACTTATTTATTTTAGTTTGAGCAGCAAGCAGAGTGATCAGACATCCTGCCCTTACCTCAAGTAGATCATGTTTAGCTGACATGACTGTGGGTTCCATGAAATTAATCTCTGACCTGATTTTTTTTAACAGCAGCAGTGTCAGCTTTCCATTAATAGGCTCTTATCCATTGGAAAATGTGCTTAGCTTCCTGGTGGGTGCAAGCTGGGGAGGTTAAGGATACACATTCCAAAGAAGTCTTAAGACTAGGGGAGGCCTTCAATGAGGCTCATGTGTAATCGTATAGATGCCATGTGGACTATTGCCATTATATGTATTGTGTACTAGGTCAAATATGTAAACAAACACCACTGATTACAGAACAAGCCACAATTCATGTTTCATACATGCTCATTTAAATTGAATGGGAGCAGGTTTATTGTAGAGACATTAAAAAGTTATATGTACTACATAAACTGTGAACACTTTTTTCCTGAGATTTTCAATTATCCATTTGTGAAAAAAAAAACCATGAAGTGACTAACTCTGTTGATTGTTAGGGGAAAATGTTGAAGAAAAATCAATTTTTTGTAAAGAAAGGCAGCATGTGTTTCTATAGGGGGAATAATCTGATAAGTCAAGCATCTATTATTCGTTATCCCAGTGATGAGCTGTGTGACCTTGAATAAGGGTCTCCTTTTTTGGTCTTAGTTTTCTTTGATAAAAGGTACACAATTTATTTAAAAAGTGATGTATGTAAAAATAATTCATAGAAAATAAATTTGCAATACTTCTACATCAATTTTATGTGAGCTCTCTGCACATTTTTCTCTTAGTGTATAAGAGTGATTTACGATACTCAGATGGACAGTGGTATATTAGTTTTCTACTGCTGCTGTAACAAATTACCACAAACTTATGTCTTAAACAATATCAATATATTATCTTACAGTAATGTATCTCAGAAGTCAAACATGGGTCTGAGCGGGCTAAAATCAAGGTGTTGGCAGGTCTGTGTTGCTTTCTGGAGCCTGTAGGAGAGAAGTTGTTTCCTTGTCCTTTCCAGCTTCTAGAGGCTAACTGCACTCTTTGGTTATGGTCTCTTTCTCCATCTACAAAGTCATAAATGGCTGGTTGAGTCCTCATGTCACATTTCCTTCTGACCACAGCTAACAAAGATTCTCCACTTTTAAGAACCCATGTAATGTTATTGGGTATACCAGATAACCCAGCATAATCTACCATCTCCAGGCCCTTAAATTAATTATATCTGCAAAGAGCCCTTTGCCATATAAGGTAACCTATTCACAGGTTCTAGGGCTTAAGGTGTGGATATCTTTGAGGGACATTATTCTGTTTACCACAACTAGTATTCTCACTGCCCTTCAACAGGTACTATGTGAGTACTTCTCTGTGCAAAGTGCTGCTTAGGCCTTCTAGGCAGAGCAAGGTGTTTATGTGGGTGAGTAATGCAGGCAATGTTTCCTAATTGAATATTTTCTATGAAGATTTTGGTAGGAGCATTCTTTGTTATGAGAAGTTCTTACACATTCAAAGTTGTTTAATATTCCTAGCCCACAAACATAATATCTCAACAGCACCCTTGCCAAAAAAAAAATGTCCAATCTCATTTGCAAAATTTCCAAGTAGGTGATAATACTCCAATTAATAATCAATCACTTTCTTATTAAAGCTATTGACAGCAGGGTGTCTATTTTCCTTTTCTTCTTCATGTTTTTTTAATTCTTTCCAATGAGGATACCTCTAGTATCTGGAGCATTTCATTGTAATAGTTAGAATTCATTAAATAAGTTTGAATAAAAAGGAATAAATGCATGGATACATGAATGATAAAGTTGGAGAGGTATGACAAGTGTCACTTAGGGTTGTTCAACTGGACACAGGTGGATCTGCTTTCAAGATGGATCTCGCACATGGCTTAAAAGTTGGTGCTGATTGTTGGCTGGAGACTCAGCTGAGTCTGTGAGCCAACGATCCTGATTTCTCTCAATGTGATGGCCTCCTCCAGCCTCCATGAACTTTTCTACAGTGTTGTTTCATGAGTGATTGCCCCAAGAGAGCAAGATGGATATGCCTGGCATTTTTATGATGTAGCCTTGAAAGTCACATAGAATAACTTCTACTGTACTTGATTTGTTGATGCATCCACAGAGATCTGTGTGGGATCAAAAGGAGGGAAGATAGACCTCACCTCTCACGGGAATTAATCAAGGTCATATTATAAGGAGAACATATGATATAAGAAATATTGCTGTCATCACTTTTGAAAAGATACAATCTGTCACATACAGGGCTACAAATGTGAAATGATGGGGGCTTAAATTAGAGCAGGAACAGTGGGAATAAAGAGGATATATGGATCCAGGAAATGAGGAATACAAGGTTTAAGACTGAGCAAATGGGAGAAAGACAGAACTCTGTGGGACCAAAGGAATAGAAGATTGGAGGATGTTAATGAGTTTCAGTATGCACATGCTGAACTCTGCCTCCATAAACCTTCCCTCTCTTCCAGTAAAATAGGTTGCCTAACTTTCTTTGATCTTTTCTCCATCTCCATTCTTCAGATTTCTTTTGATGGTGAAAAGAGTCATCTATTAGTACTCATGATAATGCATTTTATCATTTAAAAAATCCTCTGAGTGTATGGATATTAAGCCACTACACTACATGCATGAATTGGATCTTATTTATGATATAATTGGAAGTAGTGGGGAATTTGTTAAAAAGTCATTATATATAATAACCTAGGAATGTGGTTCTCCAACTTTAGCATGTGTCAGAATCATATGGAAGGATTGTTGGAACATAGATTTCTGGGCCACATTTCAGAGTTTCTGATTCAGTAAGTCTGGAAGTTTTCCTAATAATTTGCTTTTCTAATAAGTTCCCAGACAATGCTGATGATGCTGGTCTGGGGACTACATCTTGAGAACTACTGATCTGGGAGATTATAACTTATTTTGAATTTTCCCAAATTTTCGATGTCTCAAAAGCTTATAAGCATCCTTACATTTTAAACCATATTGAAAAATGAAAAAGGTCAACCCATGACCTTCAAAATTTTCACAACTAGAATTTTTCTCATTTTCATTTTTGGATATGGTAAAATACAGGCAAGTCAGTGTAACTTCTCTCGTGAGCCTTCATTTCTCACCCATTAAGGCAGAGTTAGTCATTCCAGGTCAATGAAACTTGCTCCCATTAAGTTGGAAATAGGATCATTTTTTGAGAGTTAAACTAGCAAAATGTTCACAAAATGGATAGAATTAACTTTCTGCAGCAATCACCTTTAAAAATAGGAGATTCTTCCCATTTCAAAGCAGGAAGAATAGAACCGGAAATCTGAGTAAATCTTGCCTGAATGTAAACAATATCTATAGTCTAATAAATGTCATTAAAGTCTACACAAAGGTTTTGTCAAATGAATAGAGATGTACTAGGAATCCTAGAAAAGGGGAGACCAACCAGTAAGAATTTGGCAGTACTCACCAGTGCTAGCAAGAAGATGGAGAACTTGCTGAGGGTCAATATTCTTGTCATCAAAGAGGTGTTTTCTGACACCATGCAGGAACAATTTTTAGGTTTTGTCACATAGCATGACAGGTAAGACAGTGATTTTCCACCTTGGCTGTGCATTGGAATCACATGAGGAGCTTTAAAAAGCTCAATGCCCAGGCCACACTCCAGACAGATTTACTCAGTACTGCTGGGATCAAACCCAGGTAATTCCAATTGCTCAGCCAAGAGGGAGAACCACTGATGGAAAATAATCTCTCTCAAGAAAACCTACTGTCATTTTTCACTCCATGCTGTATATGTTATCTTCTGACCACTACATTGACTTAACAAGTAATTTGATAGCAGATTATGCATTCACATATAAATTAGCATTTGAGCGCATATAGCGGTCACGTGAGGATCTGAGTGGTTTGAGTGAGTCTTCTGACCCTAATCAACCACAAGAATCCAAAGCCATGATTCTATGCTATAGTAGCTTTATTAGTCAGCCAAAGGGGTGCTGATGCAAAGTACCAGAAATCTTTTGGCTTTTTTAAAGGGCATTTATTTGGGGTAAAAAGGTTACAGTTACAAGGCCCTAAATATTCCAACTCACAGTACTATAAGAGATACTTTCTCACCCAAGTCAGTTGCCACATGTTGAAGCAAGAATGGCGGGCAATATCTGCCTGGCCTCTCAGGCCTTAGATCCTCAGCGGCTCTGTTCTCTTCAGCTACAATTTATCAGCAAATGGCTCATCTCTCTCTGGGGCCATAGGATCAAGGTTCTTTCCTCCTCCATATCTACGGAGTTTTCCTTCTTTTCTATCTTCCTCTGTGTCTTCTTGAGTGAGTGTCCATTTATATAGCCCACTAAGGTTGCGGGGACTTAAACTGAGTTACACCTTACTGACATGGTTGAATCAAAGCCCTAATCTTAACATAATTTAATCAAAGACATCTCAGCTGAATCTAATACAATCAAAGGGGATCACACCCAGAGAAACAGACCAGTTTACAAACATAATCTTCCCTTTTGGAATTCATAAATGATATCAAACTACTATACTGCCCATGGACAGACCCTTTTTTGCAAATTTCACAGGTATGGACCTTGAAGTGCCTTTCCTAAAGGGGTAATTGATCCTAAAAGATGCTTTACTTTACCTAACTACACTGCATTTTAATTTTTAATTTGTATTCCTCCGTCTTCCTAAGCACTCTAAGTACCTTAAAGAAGGTTACTGTTTTTTTAACTTCAGATGTCCTGCCCTGTCATAGAACCTGACATTTCAACTACTCAATAAACATTTGTTGAATAAATGCATCAATGAATAAATCAATGTAAGTCAGCATGCGTTCATTTAATTAAATGCAAATGTACATGCAAAGCTTATTTAAGGCTTCCAATAACTTCATTTTTCCTTTATGTAATAGTGAGAGATTTTTGGCAACCCATTCATATTATCGGCTCTCTTCCAGTGTCTCTATGGCCAATAATACACATATATTAAATGGCAAGCTTAATTTCGTTAGTCAATCTATGTGTGTTCTTTAAGCATTAATTCAACAATAATTTCTTATTATCCTACTATATGCCAGGCAATCTGCTAGACAGGGAAACCATGATGAACAAAACACCCTTGTGGAGCATTCCATGTACTGAGGGAAGCAGACATTAAAACAATCACATAAGCACATTAGCTCAAACCAATCTGAAGGAAAAACAGCAGGATATGGGAACACTGAAAAGGGGAATCTGATTCCAATTAAGTGGCCCATAGCTGAAATATGCAGATGAGTAGTGAAGAGAAGGAAGAGGGGGGCAGGAGACTGTTTAAGGCTCATCAGCACCTTTGAGGTGTAGCCTCATCTGCCCATGGGAAGGTTGTGCTACGTGATCTGGTGTTAGCTATGAGGGCTGCCCCCATCACTGTTGAAAGATGATATATGAATACATATGCTTTATGCACCAGTCAGTGTCTATATTTTACATAAACCTCTTTTTTTAACTAAAAAGAACATTTTAAAAACTGTGATGACTCAATACTTCTTTTAACACCAAACTGATGAGATGGCTGGTGTCCTGAAAACCAAGCTGGACAGTATGATTCAAACATTTGCCGTGGCTGTCCTCCTCTTCTTCCACTTGTAGCTAGATAGAGTTCTTGTGCATCATGGCCTCTAGGTCAGCATTCCCTAATGGCTGTTTTTTTTTTTTTTTAAATATAATGTAACATTGATTTTTCTGTTTTAGAAATTATCTATTGACTTTCAGTTATGGAAGATGAAGATTTAATTCTAATTCACACCCCTAATCTCTAATATCGACATGTCTATTTCTCATCCTCCAGCATCCTCCTATAGTTATATTGTGATTTGGGTTAGATGAGTGCTTCTCGTCCTGGCTGCACACAGTATCACTGGGAAACTTGAATGAACAAATACATATACCTTAGACCCTCCCTCACAGAGACTGCTTTCTGTGGTTTGGGGAGGGTCCTGGGTATCAGTGTTTTTTTAAAAAGTAACAGCATAATTTTAAGTGAGCTTCTATATGATTAGAAAACACATTTATCACTGTGGTCATGTTGTACAGAATTAGAGAATTCGAACTTTCTAAGTTCACTAATCAGGAATTTAGAGTCCAGCACATCATAATATAGGGTGACATACAGGTAAAGGAATGTAACCCAGCTTCAAGATTGCTTTTCAGCTTCTGTAAAACTATATGAGGCAATTTTGCAAAGCGCTGTCTTTCAGTTTACCCATCAGAGCTGCTTCCACCTGTGCCTCTCCTCAAATTATGCTGTCACTTCTCAACTCATTAGCTCAAGGACACAGTAAATAAGCCATCACCTTTCACTGATTTTTCTCAAGGGGGAAGTAGTATGTCATTCCCCTCTGCTTGTGAATCTCTCTGCCCTATATATCCTTAAAGTTATCATCTTTTTTTTTCTACTATAGAATTACAAATAGCAAATCAGGCAGGCAAATATATATTTCAGTAAAGGTTTCATTCTATCCCAAATAACTTTCTCATCCCTAAACTAGATGCCAACACATAATATACTAACTCTTAACAGGTAACTGACCGGAGGACATTAAAAAGACTTTCAAACCAATCCAAATTCCCTATATTGATCTACAAAGAGACTTTTCTATGTGATATTAGAAGGTAACTAAGTTAGAATTTATCATGGTTGAGTCCTTTGATCCCAACTTCCTTTGAAACTACCATTACCACCTATGCACGCCTGTGTCTTATGTTTTTGTTGGTTAACTGGAACATGGCTGAACATCCACACAGGAAAGTGCTTGGGAATATTTGTGGTATCAAAACTATGGTGGGGAGGTGCTGCGGGATATTAATTATCCTATAATATCCCAGAAAGTCCTGCACAGCAAATTTCCCACCACAAATGTTAATTTACAGTGTCTTCCAATTTTGAGTCCTTGGCAATATAGAAGACCAAGATATCAATTTAATGAAAAACTACTATATAATTCTTTGACGAACAAGTTGACCTGGAACTTTTAGGCCAGAGCTAAGTTAGCAAAACTTCACTATTTGCTGCTCATCCACATCCCTGTTCTTCCACTTAGAAACAACCTTCAAGTTTCAACTCAAGTTCCACTCCTTCATCACAGTCCCAATTGATTCTCTTGCTTCTCTGACCACGCTAACAGTGATCTCTCACACCACTTGATTTGTTCATTCCTTATATACTAGCCTGTTTCTGAGTTGTTTCATATGTGCAACTGTGGTCTGCTCCAAATTTGAGTGATATGAAACAAGAAGCCCTCTCTCAGAATTTTTATATATAATTTTATCTGTACTTCTTTCAGGGAGCTTAGAACTTGCGGCCTTTAGTCATGTAGTTATTTATATAATTGTCTCATCTTTCCTTGAGGTCTAGATTTATATATGTTATATATTTCATTTCCTCACTTAACAGAATAGCTGGCAAAAGCAAATACCAAAGACGTATACCAACAAATATTTGTTAAATGAATGGATAGGTTTCAGGTTCCAGCAATTTTGCCCCTCTCCATACACAAGAGAGTGATAGAATGGTTAGAAGGAGACAGGCTACCATGTTTTACATCACCCATTGCACTTGAGTGCCAGTGATGGTTATAGTGAGTTGTCCTAGCCAGGACCTAGAAGGCTTTTCAATCCAGAGATACAGTGGAAAAATGATGTAGATCCACTTAATTCAAAAGATAGCCAAAATTTCCTTGCAACTTTCAGAACTCTCATTTCTAACCTACCTCTTCCAGTCACTAAGACGAAAGGTTCCAAAGAGGTCTGCTGACTTAACTTCTCTAATTGAGTCATTTCTGCTACCCTAGCTACTTCCTAGTGGCATCTTCAGAGCCTTGGACTAAGTGCCATGTCTCTTTCCTTCTCCTGATAAAGACTTTTCTTTAACTTTAGAGTCTTCAAAACCCTCTTGCCTTGCTTCAAAGCTTAATGTAATGCCTTTATAGGACCAGTTGAAAGACCATCAACCTGTGACACTAATTCTCCCCATGCTTAGAAAAGCACTGACCATGGAATATACTTTCACATAGCTGATTTCTCATTGCTAACCTGAAGAAACTTAGTCATTACTTATTTAGTGATTATCTGAAAAAATTCATTTAGTACCTGACAATTATTTCATTATTTTAACCAAAAATTGTTATCATGAATTTGAAGTGATGCTCCATATATGCAAACTAAACTCAAAGTAGTAAATTTGGGATCAAAAGCAGCAATGGAGGTATAAATAGTAGAAGACTCACTTTATAGAGGGGAAAGCCCCTAGGGGTCATAATTAACAGCTAGTTCAAAATGAATTAGCAATCTTTTTCAAGCGTTTACAATACTATAACAAGAGGTTGACTTACCAAAAAATAAGAGCATTTAAACCAGCATTTTTACCCAGTTTCTTAGCCAGGTAACTATACTTTCAGGTATCCTAGGATTTCATCCCACTGATTGCCAATTCTCACCTGTATCCTTTCCCATTTTTCCTTAGTACTACATTGAGCAAACCGACTCTTGATCTTCTTAACCCTTGACAAACCACTTCACCTTCCCAACAATTGCATGGCCACTGCAATTTATCAGTTTCAAGAACAGACTTTCTGTATTCATCCTAAAGTTATTTTCAGCAAATTTCATAAAAATATCTTGATGTTGTTTTAATTAAATTAAACCCCACCTTTCATAATTCCAAATTGGAGTCATGTTTGTTAAATCTATTCAGTCTCCATTCTCATCATTAGTTTTTGCTCTTCTTTGCTTGTTTTTCAATCATTTATATCAGACACAGGGACCTTGTGTTACCCATCTTTGTGTCCTCATTTTCTGGCATTCTGCCTGGTGCATAGTGGATGCTAAAATA
>PVKH010015411.1:0-15521 GCA_004027955.1 Chaetophractus vellerosus | reverse complement strand
TGGATACACTGCACTTCCACAAGCCTGAGTGTTTAGCTTCTCTTCAGATCCCACAAAGAATCACAAAGCAGGGGGCTGAGATGACCTCCCACCAGAATCTCTCAAACTTATCACAGCCATCACAAGGTTTCATGATCCGAAGTTTGTCGGAGCTGAATACCTGGGAGGGATCACATTTTCTCATCTCCTTCTCCTTCTTTGCCAGGCGCTTCTTTTTCTTATGAAGAGGCTTAGACTCCAGAATCATTTCTTCAAGTTCAAAGGTGGGGTCACAATTTAGCCTGCCTTTCTGCAAAGAAGAGACAGGTTGGCTCAGTTCTCAGATTCCTGTATCATTCTAAAAATATACCAGGCCTAATATGGAAAATAATGCTTACTCCTAATAGAACATCCAAGAATAATAAACTGGGATTCCCACTCTATGTTTTATATAATTGAACACTAGCATCGTTTTTCATCATCCTATGATATTATATTTTGGTTCTTTTTCTAAACGTCCAAAGAGCCCTCAGTGAGTTGGAAAGAAAACCAAATTACGACAATTTTTCTGAAGTTGGAGCTTTTGGCTTATATTTCTCCAAGTGTGTTCTAAAGATGGTGTAGATCACATCTCCTGAGTTGCTTATTCAGCTTCCCAGTTCCCCACCAGACTGCATGAATTAGCATTTCTGGACAAAGGCTCAGGAATCTGCATTTTTAATAAGTTTCCCAGATGACTCAGATTTCCCGTAAAGTGAGAGAAACATAACACAGGGCTTCTCTTAAGGCAACATTGATGGCTAATTGCAGTGGACGGAGGAAGGAAAGCATGAAAGGTGGTACCTAGAGAGGCTTCCACAGGAGGTCTCCTTGCATCAGCCATGGCCGAGACCGCCCCATTAAACCCTGAAGAGTGGACAGGTGGGGCCTTCACCCCTCCCTGTCATTCCACCACACTGTGTTCTCACTTCTCTCACTTTGTACTTTCCCCTGTCCTGCTCACTGCTATTTGTACATGAAGGATCATACTCCTACATGCTCCTAACAAGCAGCTCTTTGGACGTAAGAACAGAGAACTCTGAATTGTTTCTAAGGGCCTCTTTAGAAGCTCATTGTTCCGCCCAATCTATTTACTGCTAAATGTATAATTTGGGCCCTGTAAAGAGAGAGGGAACCAGAGGCATCACTTGGGCCTTGTGACAGTTTGAAATTCTTTTATGACTCCCCAAAAGAAAAAGATTATGTTCTTAAACCAATCTATTCCTGTGGGTGTGATACCCTTTGGTTGTATTACATTCACTTTAGATCACTTGATTATATTGCTTTTGATTGGACTACATCAGTGAGGTGTGACTAAGGTTGAGTTTCTGCCCTCTTGTTGGGTCTGATATAAACGGAGACACAGAGAGAGGCACACAGGAAAAGGGAGCTCTGCTATTTTTGACCCTGCAATGTGAAAGGAGAGCTGGAGGATTGCTAGCAGCCAAAGCTTAAGCATGAAGCCCTCAACAGGCTGGGCCCACGGAGCAGCCCATTGCTGAAGAGAAAGGCCCTAGGCCTGGTTGTCCACAGCTGAGCTCTGGGAGATGTTAGATTCTGAAGGGGAAGGCAGAGACCAGTGGCCATCTTTGCCACATGGCAGGATCTCAGAATCACCAGTGACTGTCTTTGGTGAGAAAGCATCTCTGCTGATGCCTCGATGTGAACATTTCACAACCTTAGAATGTAAGCTTTTACCTCTAATACCTTTCCCGTTATAAAAGCCAACCCACTTCTGGTTCTTTGCATCAGCAGCCCTGTGGCAAACTAAGACAGGTCCCTTGGCCTAAGCTTCCACACTCCAGCTTTTACCAGTGGTAGGCCGCAGTTGTCCTTTGGCCAGGTACTAATTCCATAGGAATTATTTCCTTTGGCTATTTGTTCTTACGAATACAGCTCCCTGGGATAAAACTACCCAAGGAAGAGGAATGAATAGCAAAAATAGAAAACCTCACCCTCAACCCCAGCAGTTTTCAATCCTTTAACTCACTAATTGCCATGGGCACACATATCCATATCTTTGAAATAAGAGAAAGCATTTTATTTATAATCAGCACATTCATGGAAATGACTCCCTGAAGGGCTAGGACCCCTTTCCAATGAAAGCACTCCACAAAAAGGAGTTAGGAGCTAGGCCTGCAGATGCTGACTAGGCCTGGGCTAGGAGCCCAGACCTGCTGCTTGCTAGCTGTGGGACCTTGGGTGACTCACTGGCCCTGAGTTGCCCCAGTTTTCTTATTGGAAGAAAAGGGATGCTGGGTCCGTCACAGCATTGGTGTAATTATCAAATGAGATGATGTATGCTTCTGGCACACAGAGTCATGTGCCCTGAATGGGAGCTATAATGGGTTTGTTAGGGTTGACTCACATTAGGAATAAAACCCGGAATGAGCCTCTTCTGCAAAACCGCATCCCAGTTCATATCATTCATATATGGGAAATTCTGAACATCAGACAAATGAGAAAATCGTTGGTCTGGATTGGGTTCAAGTAGCTGCCAATGGAACACAAACATCAAGATTATGAAGAAGTCCGTCAAAAAATGCAAGGATAAACAAAAAGGGGCATACGAACACAATGGGATATCATTTGGCCACAAGAATGACATTATGAGACATGCTGCAACATGGAAGAACCTGGAAAACATTATGCTCAATGAAATAAGCAAGGCACATACGGACCAAAGTTGTACAATTCATTTATAAGAGAAGACTAGAAATAGCAAATGTGCAGAGATAGAATGCAGATCAGAGGTTACCGGGGGAATGAGGATAGGGAGAGTGATTGGAAAAAAAAATTTAATGAATTTTCTAATATAAAAAAATGATTATGAAGAAGATAAAAATTTAGAGGGAGGAAAAAAATCATAAAAATTCCCTCCAAATGTTTAAAAGTGATAGAATTAAATGAAACAAGGCAGTGTCTCCTTATCCTACCCCATAAACAAATAATGTAGATAATGCATGGTTAGAATGAACTGTAAGTAGTTTTTTGCAATGTGGTGAGTGAAAATAGCTTGCCCTACTTAGGCATATCTTTGATTCCTGACTCCCCTGTAATGGGCATGTTTGTACTCTAAACCTCAGTTTACCTACCTGTAAAAAAGGGATAATAACCTATTTCATAAGGTTGCAACCAGAATTAAATAAAGCCATGAATATAAAGTGCCTAATGGTGTGTCTGCCCACATTAGTTGGCAAATGTTAATTTTCCATTAAATTTTTTAAAGTAAAAATCATTGTCACTAAAAATTCCTAGCTGTTTTTACAACTAATCAAAATACATTAGGAATGGGACACAGATACTATATAACTAAGATTACCACCATTTTTCCAAGTTTTACTAACTGGGCTTAAATTTTTTTCCACTTAATCATCCCAGAGCCACTGTCACATCAATCATGTGGCTCAATTGGGAATGCCAGTTCCATTGGAGAATGCTCCTGGAGGTAATGGCCCTGGAACTTCAGGGTTTAATTTTTTGTGGGGTGATAAGTTGTCTTGAAACTGACCATAATTTGCCTATGTAAGAATGACTGCCCTATTCCTCATCTTTGACATTACCAACGTCAATGTTTCTATTCCAAAAAGAGAATTTCACCCTTAGAACAAGAGACGTGAGTTTTGAATCCTTATTTCCCAGGGTTTTTTCCTTTACCTGCCACAACCTGACAATTTTAGTTTTGGTGAATGTGAGACTTGAAAATCTGATGAGAGTTATGGATCTCATTTGTTTAAATATTTGCCAAATTTTGCCAGGCCCTGTGCCAGATGCTGAAGGCAATATGGTCCCTACCTTCAGCAGCTCAGGGAACAGTGAACCTCAACCAAAGAATCCCACAAATGCAGTGTATAATTTTAAAAACTGCTAAAAATGCTGTGAAGGAAAGACAGAATTAATAGGGCTTACCAACAGAGGAGTCTAATCTAAGAGTTGAACCATGGGAGGCGCCCTGAGGAACTGATGTTTAAGCCAAGATCTAAAGTAATGCTTCTCAAACCATCTATGTAGAAAGGCCAGTTATTTTTGGTTGCTTTTGTTTGTTTTCATTTCCAATCAGTTAAAAACAGCATGTGGGCTTACTGTGCACGGCCAGTATGCAGCATCACACCATGGGCTACGTGCCCCTTGAATTCTACATCACCCAGATAAGCCTGTACCCTGTTCAACAAGGCAGGCCCACTGACCGGGCGCTCAGATGTGAGCAAGGTCAAATTGCTATAAAAAGTTAGCATCAATTTCACTACTTATCATGGACCCATAGACAACAATTCGTGGACTAGAGCCAGTCAATGAAACACACTGAAAGGACTGATCTAAAGGAGGGACGTGGAGGAGCTGGGGATGGGGGCAAGGTTCCAGGCAGAGGGACTAGCATGGGCATAAGTCCTGCGGTGAGAGAGAAAATGGTACGTGAGGGTGATGAGAGGGAGGAGAAGAAGAAAAAGAAGAAGGCCAAAGCAGACTATATATAGTCAAAAGGGGGACAAAAGCCCAAAATAAGGCTTGATAGGTAGTAAGGACCTATATATTATGTGCCTTATTTTGGTCTTTATTTTAAGTTACATTGGGAAGACATCGAACTGTGGTTTGAATGGTTTACTATAGGGCAGAATGGAGAAGAGAATGGAGTGTGGATAAAAATGTATGGAAACAGACCAGTTATTGGGCAATTATTGATGGCAGTTTGGATTGGGGAGACAGCAGTGGAGATGGAGAGAAGTGACAGATTCAAAAGGTATTTAAAAAGCAAAATTGCATGTGTGAGTGATGGATGATATTTGGGTTTCTGGCCTGCATAAATGGATGGCTGGAGGAGCTAGTCACTGAGAGAAGGAACATCAGAAGAAGTCCAGGAAATGCAAAGAGATAAAAAATTCCATCTTGGACACATTGAGTGTGTGATAACTTTGGGACATCCAAGGGGACAAGAGAGTTAGCATAACGAAGCTATGTGTTTGAAGGTTATTAGCTACAAAAGCCACTCTAGAAATGAATATTATCATGACAACCTCTATTACTGTACATAACTTTTCATTTCAAACCCAGAAGGCATGCTTCCTCCGTCACTTACTTTCGTCCTGCAGGTCTCCTTCTTACCTTTTTAAGAAGTGACACCATTTCCTGTGACCAGGCAGAAGGGTAAGTCACAACAGCCGTCTCGAACATGTGCACGATTTCCTTGCTGGAAGTACTGGAGCGAATATGATATGGTCTCTTAGGGGGCAGAGGAAGTAAGAGTTTCATTATTATAGGGTAAAAGAAATAATTTGTTTTGCAAATATTTCTAAATTAAACTTTTAACCAGTAAAATATGAATGTCAATTTCCAACACTTTCCAGCCGATTGTTGTGTTGTATGTGAATGTGGTCCAGTGTTGCTTGGTTTCCTACTTTTTGAAAAAGAGATGCCAGAAATCTATCATTTCTTGTAAAAAAAAATCTCTTTATTTTCAAACATTGGTAATCCCATTGGACCAAAGAAAACATTTCTGTGGGCTAGAACAACATTTGAGATGCTACTTTGGAAGTGTTTTATAAGGTAACTTATGTAGGTATTTTTAAAAAAATGTTGGACAAGTGCTCAATAAGTGAAAGTTTAAATCAATTTTAACTGGATATCTTTATAACAGACTTTTCCCCCCCACACACCATTCTTTTCACCAGTTTGAATCACAATAAGGACAGAAAGTTGCCTAGAAAAATTCACCCCCAGCCCCAAATGCTGTGAGTCCCTGGTTCCCTGAGTGGGCTGGGAAATTTTAGGAAGAGGCAAAAGTGTTTTTATTTCTGGGAGGAAAAGTCTCTTGTATAGTTTTAATTTAGGGAAAATGAAATTAAAACAAACCACAACAAAATTGTGGATTTGTAACAGTTTTCACACATGCCCACTAGAGGGAAGCCTCTATTGATAGTTTCTCTTTTGGGAAAGGAATCACTAAGGCCAGGACTTTATCCTTTGTATGTGAACTGCAAGCTATTTTAAAGCCAGAGCTTACACCATATTCACACTTTTGTCCACGGGACCTAGCAGCTAGTAGATTCTCAGTACATGTTTTCTGAATGAACATTTCCATATCAGATTAATCAACCATGGGCAGTTAACACGGACATGCGCGTTTATCAAATGGCCCTTTCCAGATGCTTAATGAATGACTGTTGCCTGATGAGCTACACTGAAGGAAATGGAGGGGTTTAAGTTTTGTGCGGTTATAAATCAGTATTAAGAGGTAATAAAATGTAATTAAGTGTAAGTGTTTGGGCTCTGAAGGCAAAAGGATTTGAATGCTAAACTCAGCCGCTCAATTTCTGAGTGTCAGTTACTTCATCCGTAAATGAACTACCTCAGGAGATTGCTGGGGAAATTAAATGACACGGTACATGTAGAGTTCTCAATAGAGTGGCAAATACATATCAGATACAATAAAAGTCAGCTCTACTTTATTATTATTGACTCAAGAGTAGAGAAGGGGTGGGTATGAAGGAGAACATGAATGAGATAGAGTCCACAATACAGGGGAAGTGAAGAAAGGCTTCACTCTACACGGGGTAGGTCAGCCTCAGTTACTCAGGGGACTATGCAGAGCCAGGAGGTGACCCCTGGAAAGGAGATTAGACCACAGTTTTTAAAAAGTCAGGTCTAAAACCACCCGCCACATTTTCTCTTTCCTCGAGACTGATATAAAGGGCCATGGTTAAGTTATTCATCTCAGTAATGATGTAATGGAAATAACCCATGTACGTGAATATCAGACAAGGAGTGCTAGGTGCCTTATCACCATTAGAATTGTTTACTGACGGCTGAGTGGCCGAGGGACACTGTGTGTCCTCCATGTGCTTCATTCCATGTTTAAGAGAGTTGGGGCAGGCTTAACAAACTCAAGCTCCCCGGGTTACATATTAATGTACATTTTTTTTGTTTGTGCTTTTTTCCCTCCAATTTTCTTCCTTCCTTCAGTCCATTGCTGCTTCTAAACCTATTGCTTCTTGCCCATCTAGGCACACAAAATGGTTTGATAAACTTAAATGAACTGATGATTGCCACAAGCAACTGATTTAAGTGTTTTTTCATTTACTTAGAAGTCTATATGATTGAATTTAGCATTTAATACAATCTCCATAACCTTCCAATTAATTAAAAATAGTCAAACTGCCTTTTGTGTTACACAATAACTTATTTTTCTAGTTCTAAATGAAAAAATTTATGTTAATTCCTCAATTACCAGAATTGTATATTTATTCATTTATTAAATATTTATTGAATGTCCAGTATTTTCTGGCATATCTGCTGGGCATTAGAGAGACAACGAAGAATAAGAGAGACATGATTTCTATGTTGGTAGAGCCTATAGTCTACTTAGGGAAACTCATGAAGTTAGACTGACCACATACATACACCCTAACACCCTCCCCCCCACACATCTAAATGAATGAGATACAAGCTATAAAGAAAACTTACTGTATACCAAGGTACAATGACAAGATATATCGAACAATTCTGAGGCAGCATATAAATGAAGGTGAGAATATAAAAATGAACAAGTTGGAAAAGGTAAAATGTTAGATGGGAACAAATGTATTGTGATTATTGTCCTATTTCAGAAGTACAGAAGCAAAAGAGTTGCAGCTAAGGATGTGTCATAAGTGTGAAACCATGTATCTATCATAAACTAAATACTTTTGGGCAATACAAAACAGTGGTTAACAGTTAAGGATTATACTTTTCAAAATTATGACCAAGCTGAGAAAGCAAGGGGGAGGTTTTCAAGCACATTTCTTCTTTGAAGCATATATTTTCTGTAAATAAGAATTTGTAAATGTGGAAGAAATCATTGTTTAGCAGGCTTCCTCTGTAATTTAGTTGTGGTGATACTTGGAATTAAATGCTGATATTTTCTTTTCTTCAGATTAGCTATATTTTGAAACCTAACTGCATACAGCCTCATTGGTGATTTTTTTTCCCTAAAATATGTCAAAATTGAATTGTAGTGAATTTTTATGCCATTCAGTCAGTACTAATTTATTATGTACCCATTAAACATTAAATACTATGGATAATACAAAACTACTTAAACATGGACTTTGCATTTAATGATTTAATCTAATAATATAGAAAAGATAAAAATCTACATACCTGGGAAAATTTGTAAGGTACATTTATAAAATAGATCTAACACTTAAAAAGAAAACAGACTTAGGTGTACCAGTCTAGAAAGTTGCTTATTTTACCTCATTAAGTAAAAATAAATAAGTCTTAAAAGAAAGGTAGAGTATAATTCTGTTTTTGCTAAAACAACATTAATAATGTGGCTAGATATCTATAAATAGATACATGTATGTAAAGATATATTATCCTTATAAAAACAGGAAAGATTTGGAAGTGAATATAGCAAACTGTTCATTCTGGGAAGTCGGATCAGAAGATCAAAATAAGGGATTCTTTCTTAATTTACCCTAAGGAGTATGGGTGATTTTACGTTCAGTTTTGTGCTTTTCTATATTTTCCAATAATTTTAAATTCAGAGGAGTCATAAGAGAGGTAAAGTACACAATGTCTGGAAGAGATGCAGATCACTTTAGCTAGAGAGAAAAAGAACGGGTAGCACTGGACTATAAAAAAACCTGGAGAAAGGCCTTCTCCACCCAACGTGGGACAGCTTGAATAGCATGTCTTTTCCTAGAAATATGCAGCATACATTGGATATAAAGATTCTGAAAGCCCTGCCGTAAAGACACATCCTTACTTTATTTAGACTCATTTAGTAATTCCAAAACTTATTGGAAGAGTGATTTTTTTAAAAGAATACCAGGAGTTACCTTGGTTAATTTATCTTTATAGACAAAGGAACAAGAGGCAAATAAAGCACAAAGGATACTTTGGGAAGAGGAGCAAGTTCAAAGAGGCCAATGTGAGTTCATGAACAGATACGGTTGAAGCAAAAATCTGAGAACTTAACTTGGTTCTCGCAAAGAATACCATGCTAAGGAGTCTGCGGGTTGTTTGAAAGTTGATGTGTTTGTGTATGTGCAGCGAGGGTGGGGGAGAGGCTAAGGCACGTGAAGGGTTTATGTATATGCACACGTGTGTGTGCTTGTGTGTATGCACGCATGCATATGAAGCACTGGCAAAGATTTGAGCAGCAAAGGTCATATCTGTGCTATAGAGAAATCAATCTGATAAAGGTGGTGCACATTATCACAAGGAACTATCACAGAAGGAGGTAGAAAAGCTATGTTCTTGCAAAGTTCCTTCCAGAGACATAAGACCACTCTGAGATGGGTGATACTTAAATACAGTCCTGGGTGGGGGGAGAGCATGTTTGAGGAATAATAGGCAGTTGTTTAGTTTTTTGATTAACTACTCAGCTTTTGCTTTGCTTAGTGTGTTATAAAAGATGAGCCACAGAAGAATGCTAAAATGAGCTGGCTGGGGAAAAGTTGGGTGTCACGTGGGACAGAACAGAGATGTTTCTCTTGCTAGGCAGATGATGTGAATTTTCTCCCTCATTTTTCTGTATAATCATCAGTATCACAACCATTTTTTATTCATTGGATTTCTTTGGAAAATGGGACAAAGTCCACCCAAAGATGGAAACAGGGAAGAGCTGGAGCTACCCATGGAAGATCTAGATCAAATCTCTGTGTAACATTTGTGTAATCAATGTATCCTAAAAATGTACATAGATATATAAAAAATAAATAAAAAATTAATTTAAAAAAATCTCAGATATAGCTTCAGGAAACGAATAAAGAGTTGCCTTAAAAAAAAAAAAGGTAGTCCTCTTTCCATTAATGTGAATAATTCATCAAAATTTAAACAGGCTTAAGGAATATTGTTATGATAATCTCCTTGGGGAAGGAGGAAGTAAAAACCACGAGCAAATTAATGTTTAGGTGTGGAATGCACTCTCTGGAGTGAAAGAAACAGACACAATGTGAGAGCCTCCTTGGATCACTTGCGAATGGCTCATCTTTGCTTTCCTGAGCAACATAAAGCCATTGGACCACCATGAAATCGCCTCAACTTCTAATTGTTGTTCTGGCAAGTGAATAAGCCATTAAGTCGTGAGGTGACTCTTTAATGTAGAAAATCACAATACAGTGATATGGGACCCATGAACGAAACTGTTGACAGCAGCAGAAAATTTGACTCCAAAATGTTGGAATGGCTGCAGTATCCAGATGATGACTTGAGACACAATCCTTAGCACTTTGGATAGAATAGGCTCCTAAAGTCAGGATGTCAGCAGTCATCAAAACCTTGGTCTTAGAGGAACAACTGCTTGTAACCATCACCAGCACCTTGAGGGTAGACAACCTTAGGGGATACTTAACAATATGCAGTAGGTTGCAAACATTGTATAAAATATGTCTTATCATACCTGTTTTATTTTTGTCCTTTTTTCTAAAAAAATTTTAAAAGTTTCTTTAGTTCAGGAAATGTTCCCTTTAAAGACTAATTTGTCACTGAATCCAGAACCCAGGATCCAAATGACAGATAGGAATCCAACAAAATAGTGCATAATTGTGCTGTATTAAAAATTCATACCTGCCTTGGTGAGGTGTATCTGAATTGGATTCCTGTAATGTGACAGCAAAATGACTTTCTTAAAACAAACATATTTACAGAATATATTTAGTGAGGTGTACTGATTTCCCTACTTTGGGAGATTATATTAACCATATTATTCATTTAATTTTCTGGATCTGCATAAGATAATGTTAGCTCATATGCCTGGTGCCATATGTAGTGACAGTGAATTAATGTGTGCAGAAATCATAAGGGGTCTTAGCGCTCAAATTGCTTGGTTCTTGGCAAACAATCCATTCTTTTATTCTAAAATGGAACATGATGGAACAGTAACCAAAGAAATATCAAAATCTACTGTACCCTGCCTCTCAATAGCTCATAGGCCGTCACTCCCAGGGACCACCAGTCAACAGCAAAGGAATAGCCAGTTTCTCTTCGGGAATTGAACATCTCAGGTGCTAAAAAAAAAAACAAAAACAGAAAACAGAATAGTTAAACCTACTACCTGAGACATTAACAAATCTATTTTCCCAATATGTGCCTTCAAAGGCAATTGCCAGCATAAAAGGTATAACCACTTTTATGGCTGTTTATCATCCATTGCTAGATTTCTCAGAGCAGGCAAAAATTTCTCATTTTCTAATCTCTCTCAATAGCCTCATTTATCACCAGGACACACATGTATGCACAGGCCTTAATGGGCAAATTCTTCTCTTATTCAGATCATGCATAAATCAGGCCCCAAGAGCACTGCTGACCCTAAAATCTAGAAGGCTGGAATGATGTTATTCATTGTCTTAATTTGAAAGCTTTGTGCAAAAAGATCTAAATCTGTGTTTTGGCTGAAAGCCGTGCTCCAGCTTGTGGCGCACATTGGATTGGTCCTTCATCTCAGAGAGTCACCTGGAAAAAGCATGGGTAGCACTTGCCGCCTCTTACTCCAGGGGAGGGAGTGAGAGAGAAATGGGTGTGGGAACTCTGGGAAATATGAGGCTTTGAGACAGGTGTGGGACAGTTTCGCTCTGTAACCATAGTTCCTTGATTTGTCTGCAGTAGAAGGCAGAGATAGAGCCAATTTTACCCCTAGACATGACCCCCTACTTATGCCATATCTAAACATTTTGATGCCATGTCTTCTGTAGAAACTTCTACATACCCTTCCAAGGGAACCCCATCTCCTGAAGGGTGGAGTAAAGGGAAATGAAGTGTAAAGTAGGATAGGTATGCTGTCTGCTTATTTCCTAAACATTCCTAGTGTCTAGTTATAGAATCTGGCATTTGGAATCAATCAATAGAAACCTGTTGAATGAATGAATAGATCGATCACATAATGGTTGTGAGATACGGAACCTTGCAAAAGTCAGTTGGCTAAGCCCGAGAACCTCATGTTCAAAATCAGAGTAGTAAGAAGGCAATCTTTGTAGAGTTGAAAAATTAAATGAAATAAAGCAGGTCAAAACCACAGCACAGTTGCCTGGAACTTAGAAAGTACTCAACAACATTAGGCAAATAGCCATAATCAATGGAGAATTTACCTACTCAAAAATTTACATACAGTTGATTCTAAGCCTCCTATAGTAAGTTTTGGCTCTGGGAAAATGATATTGGGGTGACAATGGCTTGGATGTGCCATACCTGTGCCATGTCCAGCGCACTCAAGTCCTTTCTGAGTATTACCCTGTGAACATCATCAAATTAGAGAGGTAGAAAGTTGACCTCCCAATGGCCAGGACTAACCTTGAGCAAAAAGTTTGCTACAGCAGGACTAAATATGACTCCTTCCCTAGTGAATTCTCCTTTTATGCATCACTGTACCCTTCCTGCAAGTCACAGCTCCCAACGTAATTTGGGACAATATTTCTGCTTTCCTTATTGATACCTCACAGCAAGTCAGCACAGATGGTTCCCCAGGGGCAGACATCTCACCCAGAGAAGCTGAAGAGAAATTTGAGGGATAAGCAGCCCCACTGCAAGAAGAAAATACCTAAGAGAATAAACATTGCTCTATAAAAGCTATGTATTCCATCATCTTGGGTCACACTTGGAGTTGGTGTATTTTCTTTCTCCTCTCCTACGTGCTCTATTTTCAGGCATGAAGACATTTTGGATATGCTTTCATTCACTCAACATTCCTGCTGTGCTAGGCACTAAGGTAATTTTTTAGAACTTTGAGAAAAAACATCATGACAACATACAAAAGCAAAAACAGATGAGCAATTCTTTTAATCCCCAAATAGCTGAAAAAGCCTGAGCTGGAAGGTACTGAGGGGTTTTCATCCCTTCAAGAAGACCCCCTGTTCCTGGAAAATTACAAGTAGAGTTAGAAAGAGGCCAAATTTCCTTTAAAAGAGTCATTGAGTATTTTGTTTGGTTTTGTTTTTAAGCATTTGTATACATACCTTCAATAAAGTAAATAAAGCATGGGAGAATAATTGAACAAGTATGGGCAGATGCCATGTAACCACCACAGTGTCCTGTCCTGATCACAACCCTCCTCTTCACCTCTACAAGAAACCACTATGTTGAATTTTAGGTTAATATGTATCTTGCTTTTCTACATAGATCTGCTATCTAAATGATAGCTTAGTTTCGCTTATTTTAGTTTATTTAATATACGTTTTGAATCCTACTCCTTGCATTCTTTGGTATCTAGCTTTTCTTTTCAAGGTTATGTTGATTTACTCAAGTCACTACATGTAGTTCTGCTCTGTTCACTTTCAATGCCATATGAATATACAGGCATTTACTTACCTGTCCTATGCTTGCCAGCCGTTTGGGTTGTTTTCAGTTTGGAGCTATTGTGAGCACTGCTCCCATGAACATTCCTGTACACAGGGGACTCCCATAAGTACACACATCTTTAGGTATGTTCCTGGGAGTGGAACTGCTGCTGATGGAGATGGGCATCTTTATGTATACTAGATAATTCCAAACTATTTATCAGAGTGATTGTACCAATTTATTCTATGACCAGCAGTGTTCAACACCCATATCTGTACTTGGTATTAACTGACCTTTTGATTTTTGCCAGCCTGGTGAGTGTGTAATAGCATTTCATTATGGTTTTAATTGAAATTCCCTTGATTACTAATGAGGTTGATGCATTTATAGACTATTTGAATTTCTATAATTTGATTTTCAGGTTTTTAAAATTCTGGGCAGAAGACTTTATAAAGAAAGGGTCCCAAAACTAGTCTATACATTTAATTCAGTCAAAATAAGTCATGGGAGTTTACAAAAATTATGCTAAAATTAATCTACAAGAAAAATGTGTGAAAAATGAAGGCATTTTTTTGAAAAAAAAATGAGAGAGACTTGCATACCCATGTATTAAACTATATTACAAATCTACAGAAATTGAGTTGAAAGTACCAGAGTATAGATGCTAATACTTAGAGACATTTAGTTTACAATGGATATATTTCAAATCAGCATGGAAAGGGTCTTATTCAATGTATGATATCGGAACAGTTATTCAATAATCTAACAAAAATAAAGTCAGATCCTTACCACATATCTTCAGTCAAAATAAATTACTGCTAGATTAAGTTAAAAATGAAACAATATCAATAATAAAAGTTTAGGTAAATATGCAAAATTTAGAGGTAAGAGGGCCTTCCTAAGCATGGCACCAAAGATACCAACCATAAGTTATAAAGGCTAATGGTTTGTTATGCCAAAAATGCCATAAAATAACAAACTAAAAACTTGAAAAACATATTTGTAACAAATGTGATACACTAGGATTTAATATCCTAAATATAAAAAAGGCAAGACTTATTTATATAATCAATAAGAAACAGCTCAATAGAGGAAAATAACACCCTTATAGAAAAATGGGCATAGAATATGAACAGGTAATTTACAAAAGAAAAAATCAACAAAATGCAATTTTAATAACACAGTGAGGTATCCTTTTTACTTATTTTGGGGAGCATAAAGGTATTAGTCATGCAGCACTGGTGAGGATTCAAGGAAGTGAATATCCTCAGATAATTCCAGAATAAGTGTATAGAAATCAATATAAAATTTTAGGAGAGAAATGCTTTAATAGATATACTCTTTGACCAGGAATTCTTTAATGGGAATTTATCACCAAAAATAATTAAGTTCAGGACCTAATTTTGCTATGAAGATTTTTATCACAAATTTATTTATAATTCAAAATTGGAAAGAACCTATTGTTCAACAATAAAGAATTGGTTAAATAAATTTTGATATAGCCCTGTAATTGTATAGCATGTGATTATTAAAAAATATAGTTATATTTACTGGCATGGAAAAATAAATAGGATCTAAGGCTCTGGAGTCAGACAGAAATGGATTCCAATTCTGGTAGAGGCATGTTGATTGACTTGGGGTAAAGAGACAGCATCACAGAGTATTAAAAGTTAGAGCTCTGGAAGCCATGACGGTCAAGGGGCTCATTTTGGAATAAAACAAGGAACATTTCCAAGAGGTTCACCTACTTAAATTGATTACCATTTAAAAACCATAAATAAAAATATCTTGGTGAAAGAAAGCTTTCTCTTTCAAGGAGAAGCTTGATTTCTGAGGTCAAACAGAGCTTGGTTTAAATCTAGTCTTTGTCAATTATTAGCCACATGATCTTGGGCAAATTACTTAGCTTTGATTTTCCTTACTGTAAAATGGTGACAATTATAATTTGCCTCATAAGGTTGTTGACAAAAATAAACAAACAAGTAAATGGTGTAAAACACTTAACACATTCACAATGTGTTGAAAGATTTCAATAGAAATTAGTAACTGTTGATTATAAGATTGAAGGTAAGGAGGTGCATAGAGTCTAGGCTAGATTCCAATTTCCTAGTTCTATGTCGTGAAAAGATTAGAAATGTCAATTTTGAGAATAATTAAACTATACAGATATCGTATAAAATCACTGGGGAGAGAAAAGAAAGGTGGCCTCCCTTTACTCCTCTCACCATGGAAACCAGCCCTAGAAAACCCAG
>PVKH010015410.1:0-16114 GCA_004027955.1 Chaetophractus vellerosus | reverse complement strand
CCCCTGAAATTTCGACAAATCCCCTAAACCGCATGCTACTAAACATTGGGGGTGAGTGGGATGGATATTGAGGAGACTACAATAATCACTTAAGGTAATTACCTATAAGTACTTTGTAAAAATATTTTTCTGAGCTTCAGTCCCTAATATTAGTTAACTCCCATGATGTGGGTTATGACATTTTAATAAAATCTCCAAGAATTGCACCCATGCCCCCCAAATATTGCTCATAATCCACTAAAGGCTTTTCATGGCCCACTAATAAGGCATGATTTTCAGTTTAAAATATCCTGTGGTAACTACTATAGCTGAGGCATTATTCCACACCTGCTGTTGTTTCAGCCTTATCAAATATAAGGAGGCAAAAAAGAACTGGAAAGAGGCCAGGATCCTCTTCCACTGTCCTCATCTGTCGCTCCCTGACTTTGCCCCACTATAATGCCTCCATTAGTGCCTAGTGTTTTTATTTTTTTCTTTCTCTCTTTCTCTGCCAGAATAATGTAGTTTTTAAGAACATGAACATTTGGGTCAGAGACCTGAGTTTGAGTCTCAGTCCTACCCTCTCTTTAGAAATTCTGTGACCATGGACAAGACTGTTTACCTTTTGGAGCCTCAGTCTCCCCACTGCAAATATAATTAGGCCATTCCTAATATTAAAGTGAGGATAAAATGAGATAAGAAATGTGAAGTAGCTGGAACATAGTAAAATTCTCTCTCTCTCTCTCTCTCTCTCTCTCTCTATATATATATATATATATATGCCATGGCTGTTGCTATAAAAACAGACTCTCATAATAAGAAATTAATTGCTCATTATGTAAGTGACTGCTTAATATTTCCACTTCCAGGACACAGTAGCCTAAAACTAAAGCATAGAATTTCTAACAATAGAATGGCAAACTTCAGTCAGCTCAGCTGATGAAAAAGGAATTTTTATGGCCAGGGTTTTCTGTGTGTCTTCAAGTCACATTATAGACAACTATATATTTGACTCTTTTCTTGATGAACAGAAGGAAAAAGCAAGCAAAAAAACGATATTTCCTAAAGGTCACCAGCAAAACTTCTCTTTGTCTCTCAGTCAAACAATGTATATTTCAGACTTAGACCCAAGGGGGCAAATTTTCTTTCTTCTTTTAAAACCAATATTTTAGAAAAACAAACCTTGAGAAATGATTCCACATTGCGCTCTCTTGGGAAACAAGTCAAGGAGTGAATTAGCTGAATGATAACTGTTTTTAGAACCATTAACAATCTGCATGACCCCCACCCCTTCCCAAATGAATCTTCCAATTTGCCACATGCTATTTTATACTTCTGTTAAAATCTATTTATGCATTCACATTACTTATTCACAGCCAGGAGATCAGAGCCCTACAACAGAAATCACATTAAATGCTGTAGACAGAATATGGAAAGGTTGTAAAATTACCCATCCATAGTTATGGAGCTGTTATTAACCCTGTGGCAACAGGCCAATTTAGAGAAGTTATTTAAAGTTGTCATTCAGGGAGTGTTAGTGCTTCGTTGCGGTCCCATATTTTCTACATCAATTACATTTGATTTATTGATTTACTAGTTTTCTCTTTTTTAATGCCTAACATTTAGTCATTAGTAGTATGGCTTTCTGCAGTTCCCTATAACAAAATTAAATTATACTTTCTATTTCAATAATAAATGCTTTGGGTAGTGTTATATTGTTGTATTCAAGTTTACATTATTCCAGAATAGTCAGTTTTCCAAAATCAACTTCAATGGCTTCAGCTGGTACTGATGAGCTTGATTAGGTACTAAACTGAGAGTATCTACTCTCTGGAGGGTAAGGGTGTAGGATGGAGGAGTAAAAGCTGAATAACTTCCAGAGACAAAAAAAATAATGAGTCATGATTTGATACCTTAAACTTTTTCTTGCCTTTATTGTTTTGATATAGGAGAAACTCATGAGTGAAAATTCGATTTTAGAAGCTAATCAGGGGCCGGCTCAATAGCCCAGTGGATAGGGCACCGGCATACCACATGGGAGGCCCCGGGTTCGGTTCCCGGGGACCTCTAGCGGGCAGACCGCCTTGAGAATGGCAAGCCGCCATGGGCGGGCCGGAGCCGCCGTGGGCAGGGCGAGAAGCTGCCATGGACAGGGCAAGAGCCGCCACGGGCAGGGCAGGTCGCCCGCGGATGGAGCGCAGCCAGCCACCCGCGAACTGAAAGCCGGCTGTGAATGGAAGCAGAAGCCGCCCACAAGCGGGGAAAGCCGCGCTTGTGCAGTGACCAGTCTCGGCGCATCGCCGCAGCGGGGGGAAGGGGAGATATGTAATAAAATAAATAAATCTTTAAAAAAAAAAAAAGAAGCTAATCAGTTATGGATTCATCTTAATTCTATCAGGTTACTGCAGTAACAAATCATCTGTAAGTTGATGCTTCAGTACCTTAGTCATTACATAAATTGAAAAGCTAAAAGACCAAATTTACCATTGGGATAAAAAGGGAGGATGAAAAGAATCAAAGGGTAACTTTATATACCTAACAAATTATAGAGAATTTTTTGGTATAATTAATTGTGGGTTTTTGTTTGTTTGTCTGTTTGTTTTAGGAAGCGCCAGGGATTGAACCCAGGCTATCATGCATGGGAAGCAAGCACTCAACCACTGAATTATACTCACTCCCCTAACTGATTATGTTTTGAGATGAACTTAGTTTTTGCCCCAAAAAATTCCATCCTATTATATTGTGTTATTGTTGTTTCTAATATAATTATTTTTAAATTAATCTCTCTTAATGGATAAAAACTATGCTAAAGTAGACAACAAAAGGAGACCAAATGCAAAGATGGGAAGAAGGCAATTATTAATAATTAATTTTTATAATCAACAATGACATCTCTTAAAAATTCTTTCATAAATTATTACATTTTTAAACTAACCTTTACAAAAGCATAATATTATTTTATATAGCTCAAAAGTAAGGAAAACTAAACAATATGTTGTTTACCAAATATACATTTATCGAACTATATTTTTTTAAAAAGCAATAGAATGATAAATATGAATTTGAATAGTGATTGCCATTGAGGGAGAGACAGGAATATTGGATCAAGGAAGAACACAAAGAAAAATGGAAGCTATTGCTGATATATTACATTATAGGTTGGAAAACTATGGCCCACAGACCAAATCGGGCTGCAACCTCTTTTGTAAATAAAGATTTATTCTTACACAGCCATGTCCATTTGTTTATGTATTATCAGTGTCTTCTTTTGCAATACAACAGCATGGTTCAGTAGTGGCAACAGAGAACATATGGTCCTCAAATCCCAAAATATTTACTATCAGAATCTTTACAGAAAAATTTTGCCTACCCCAATCTAGTCTAAAAATTAATTCTTACTTACATGTGGAATGATGGGATTTACTGACCCTTTCATTCTTTTCAGCTTTAGGTATCCTCATCCATCAGTAGGAATTGTTCATTTAGCATAAAATTACATACCAGTATTGGAAGGGGAAGCCATAAATATTTTTAAAAATCAAGCTTTTTTTTGTCTTATAGGCTCTCCAATCTGAACAAAATAAGAATTCAACATATTCCTTTCAGCATGGAACCAGGAAAGGGTTACCAGCCTTGACAACATTAGAAAGAGAAAAATTTTCCAAAATCACATCTACGGCTGATTCTGAATGGACTGAAAGAGACTTGATGGGAATAGAAAAGAATCATCTTGCATCGTCATCTAGATTCCAATCATTATGTTCTTTTTTCTTTTGAAATGTATAACTACTCATTTATTTGCAATCTCAATATCTAGGATCATCACAGGTAAAATTAAGTATATTCCAAAAAGCCACATGCCAAACAATTAGAAACTACAAAATTAAAAATCAGAAGTCACTTTCATATTTTTAATATGTGAAAATAAGTCCAATTCCCAATAATATACATTAGGTATTATCCTTTTAAGTAAATTTATCACTGACCTTCCTGTTGGAAGGACACTTTAGATTACAACAGTGTTCTTAAAATGGTATCACAAAGTATAAGAGGATCTTGGTACCATTAAAAAATAAATAAAAAAAACAAAGCCCTATGTGGTTACAATATTGATTTTAAAATTCTTTCCCAGGGGCCGGCTCGATAGCCCAGTGGATAGGGCACCGGCATACCACATGGGAGGCCCCGGGTTCGTTCCCTGGGACCTCTCCTAGTGGGCAGACCGCCTTGAGATTGGCAAGCCACCATGGGCGGGCCAGAGCCGCCATGGGCAGGGCAAAAAAACTGCCACGGACAGGGCAAAAGCCACCACGGGCAGGGCAGGTAGCCCGCGAATGGAGCGCAGCCAGCCACCCACAAACTGAAAGCTGGCGGTGAATGGAAGCAGAAGCCGCCCACAAGCGGGGAAAGCCGCGCCTGTGCAGTGACCAGTCTCGGTGCGTCGCCGCAGCGGGGAGGAGGGGAGATATGTAATAAAAATAAAATAAATCTTTAAAAATAAATAAATAAATAAATAAATAAAAATTAAAAAAAATAAAATTCTTTCCCAGAAACGATAACCAAAGAGGCATATTTACCCCCAAACATTTTTCTGTTAAGATGCTTATCCTACTTGAGGATTATATTCCATCTTCTTTTTCATTTATTCTTTTTGGTCTTCGAATGAGTTAATATGTGAGATTTCGGGTTATTTGACTGAACAAACCTCTTGTTACATCCTTCAAAGGGGCACACAAGTTTCTCCCCAGTGTGGAACCACACATGTGTACGCAGATTGATATCCAAGGAGAAGCGCTTTCCACACCCTTCAAAAGTGCAGTGAAAGGGCTTCACTCCAGGATGAACCAGAAAATGACTCTTCAATTTTGAGCTCTCATGGAAAGCTTTCCAACATTCTGCACATACCTGGTCTCGGGGAAATGCTTCCTCAGGGCAGCTTTATCCCTTAACTTTTTTGTGCATCCACTGTGAGGACAAATGAGTATTTCTGGAGCATCATCTTCTTTATTCTGTCTTGTCTTCTTTCTAGAAAATTCTGCTGTTTAGGATCTGATAAGTCAACACCAGGGATTCCTCTAGGAGGAAGCTTCTTGCTGGTCATGTACTCAGAATACTCAAGAGAATTCTCTCCAGTAATCTGTTGAGGAAGCTCTTGTTTTGCCCCCTTTTTTTCTCATGTATTTTAATGAACACTGAAGAAGTGTGTTGTCATCAAGAACCTGTTCAGAAAACTCTTGTTCTGATGCTCTCTGGCATTCCAAGGATTCAAGAAGAAATGAGCTCTCTTCTATCACAGGTTGGTAAAATTCGCCTCTAATTATGCATTCTAAGTAGCAGTCAGGGAAGGAATCCTCTCCCGTGACCAGATGCCTAGCCTCAGCGTATACCTCTCCATCATTTCCAGTCCCCATTGTGTTGGGGGGTTCCATTTCTACCTGCGGAGCTTGGTTTGGCCTGGCCTCACTGAGGCCCTGTCCAAGCAGACCTTGACAGCAACTTGCCTTTGCTCTTTTCTTCACTTGCTGGCTCATGTTGCCCTGCCTGCCCCTCTTTGAAGGTTAGCACCAGGATCTATCACTCACTTCCAGGTAAGTTGTCTTCAGCAAGTGCCTGCTTTTCAAAGTAACCTGCTGGACTGGAAGCACCAGGAGGGCAAGGACCCCTTCTGTCTCATTCAGCACATTTGTTGCCCTGTGACATGTCCAGTGAGTTCCATTCCACACCATGGAGAAGCCAGGTCCTCATTATGTTCTTGATTATACCAGTAAGAAAAATAGAACATATGGCAATATCTGGAGACATTTTTGGTTGCCACAAGTGCAGAGAGGTCTTCTAGGGGCAACTAGTGGGTAGAGGTCAAACATGCTGCTAAACATCTTACAATGTATAGGCCAGACCACCACAACATATAACTGTCTGGTCCAAAATGTAAATAGCACTGAGGTTGAGAAACCCTGATACAAAAACTTGAATTGGGTATCTTGACTATTAGAGTCAAGATTCTGATGGTATAGTCAAATCCCAGGTAAGTAATAGGCCTTACAAAGTTCTATCATTCTTTCTGGATTTAATACACATAATATATACATAGACGCATTAGAGCACCCACACACTTGATACAAATATTCTTCATAATGACATACCTTATCTCAATAATTAAAAATACTTATATATATTCAAATCAAAAGTATTTAGTCTGGATTATCTACACAATTCTTTCAGTTCTTTAGGCTATTTTGCAAACAAGGAGACAAAAATATAATTCTTTTATAAACAATTTTTTTAAATATACTATTATTTATACTTTTCTCACATCATCTAGATAACTATCTTTCACAATCTGAATTGCAAAAAGACAGTTTCATCAAGTTTCTTATTTGTTATTCAGCTTTGAGTAGGGCTTCAGCATCTCCACATAAATTGATCTATGTCCAAATGATATAACTGAGCACTCCAAAAATAGTGCCTGAAAAGTTATATGTCATGAGCTTAAGCAGTCTAGCTATCACAATAAGGAGAAAAAAATGGGTTTTAGCAAATGTTTCAGATACATCACAGAGAAGCTGTGAAGATTTCTACTGAAACCAAGGGAATGTTTTATAATTAGTATTCCCTAGATAACAATTCCCTTTTTAATTTTAGTGAATTGATGGGTATTTCTATTCTTCACAAGAAGATATATGGCAGATTTGTTGTTCATTAAGTATCTCATTAGCAGGCTCTAGAAAAGTGGGATACTAAAAAGTCAAAATTTGCAAATGTTAAAAGATAATTCTGAAACTTTTAAAATGCATGCTCTAATGTTTATAATTACAACTAGCATGCCCATTATTATTTATTTATAGATATTGTTAGGAAAGATCTAATAGAAACACTTATTAAGAAATTTGAAATACTGTCTCTTCAAATGAATTAATCAGTCTTATTTTACATAGTCTAAAATAATTGGATAACTGTATTCCTAATCCTAACTTCCACAGAAATTGCTAACTGGTCCCATGTTCAGTTAAACCCTCACATGGAACACTATTGCCTGGAGAGTTGCTTTCTGGAAACATATAATTTTCCAAACCATCAATTTCTGGTCTTTGTGTCTAGGAGTTCAGTCCTCAACTTATCCCTTTCCTCTTGCACTTTACTATAAGTTGCAAGGAGAAACCAGGTTGCTCTTTCCACACATAGCTTGGAAATCTCAGCTGAACATCCGAGGTCATCACTCTCAAATTCTGCCTTAAAAGAGCCCTTTGGACCTCTGCCTTATCATTAGAACTCAATTTTGCCAAATTCTTTGCCACTTTAAAACAAGGATCACCTTTCCCGCAGTTTCCAATAACATATTCCTCATTTCCTTATAAGATCTCATCAGAAGTATCTTAAGTATCCACATTTCTGCCAACAGTCTCTTCAAAGCAATCTAGGCCTTCTCTATCAATCACCTCACAAACCTTCCAGCTTCTATCCATTACCCAATTCCAGAACCATTTCCACATTTTTGGTATTTGCAAAAGCATGAACCCATTCCCCTGTTACAAAAATCAGTTTTAGTCTACTAGGCTGCTCAAGCAAATACCAATGCAATGGTTTAGCATAAACAATGGAAATTTATTAGCTTACAGTTTTGAGGCCAAAGGAAAGTCCAAATCAAGGCATCATCAAGATGATGCTTTCTCCCAAAGTCTGTAACATTCTGGGACTGGCTGCTGGTGATCCTTGGCTCATCCATCACATGGCAAAGCACATGGTGGTATCTCCTGGTCTCATCTTTCTCTTCCAGATTCCTTCAACATCCAGCCTCTTGCTTCTTGGGGTTTTCTGTCTTTGTCTGAATTTCACTCCCCTAAAAAAGGACTCCAGTAATAGGATTAAGACCCATTCTGATTAAGGTGGGCCATACCTCTTAACTGAAGTAACCTCATTGTTAAGTTCCAACCTACAATAGGTTCATAGCCACAGGAATTTATTAGATTTAAGACCATATTTTCCTGGGGTTACTTACAGAACTACCATTGCTGTATTCAGATTAACCTAAGCAAAATTTCCAAGCAGATAGTATGTTCCTGGGTCTGCCACCTGATCAATGTATTTAGAGGTCCAAAGGGCTCTTTTAATTTCATTTTATTTTATTTTTCACTAACTCCATTCCGTTTAGTCCAAGCTGTTGATGTTTCCAGCAGTGCAATTCCCTTAAAATCGTTGTGTAGTTCACTGTATTAGATAAATGCCAAATCCACATATTTAGTCAAATTAATCCCCTTTCTACTGTGATGGTTAATTTCATGTGTTAATTTGGCTAGGCTATGGTGTTCAGTTATTTGGTCAAGCAAATGCGGGTCTGATGGCTACTGTGAAGGTATTCTATAAATAGATTAGCATCTATAGTCAGTTGATTGCATCTACAGCTGATTGTATCTATAATCAACAAAGGAAACTGCCTTCAGAAACAAGGGGGGTCTTTTCATCCAATTAGTTAGAGATCTTAAAATAGAACTGAGGATTTCAGCTGTCAAAAAAGAAAAATTTGCTACTCTTTTGGAATACATCCACAACTTCATCTGAGTTTAGGCCAGCCCTACAGAGTTTACATGTACCAGATTTCAGAGGCAACTTTTTTGAAGTTTCCAGCTGTGGCCTGCCCTATAGAACTCAAACTTGACAATCCCCATGACTGCATGAGCCAGTGCTTATAATAAATCTGTTTATATATATATATACTGTTGGTTCTGTATCTCTGGAGAACCCTAACTAATACATCTATCTTGGGCTTCTGTAAGGTTACTACAGAGCCATGCCCTTAAAATTCGTAGAAGTCCCACACTTTTAAAGGCATGGATTTGCATGGTGTGCTCTTAAGATTCTTAAAGTCATTTTTTTTCTATTTGAGATACCACCTTAAATTTTTCTGGTGTCCAAACCAAGACTTTTGTAGTCACACCCTCAGTTTCATTCTTAGACCATGAAAAGAGTATGTTATGAATAAACCATAATATTCTACATGATATTATATTCCTGGAACCACTTTTTGTCAATATTCTAGATAATATTATTCTCCTATTCCAATCTCCACTCAGCTCTACCTGGTGCTTGAGAACTTTGCCATTTTAAAACTCCATCACAAACCCTTAAAAATTAAATACTGAAATTCAGTTAGCTAGAGAAAAGAAATTACAAGATCACTACTTATCATTAAGCAGAAATGTAATGCTAGAAAGCATTAAAATAGAAAATTAGAGACCACCAGCCACCTCAGTATTCTTTGTGAAACATATCTTTCTCATTGTTCTCTGTTAGGTTCTTCATATTCCCAAGTAGATGAATTCTCTATTTTAGTAAAAGACCTGCATGGAAAAGAGAAAGCAGACTAGAAGGAAACAGGAAAACGTGGCCCATATTCAAGGAAAAAAGCAATTAATGGAGTCCAGACTCAAAATGAACCAGATGTTAGTATTACGATTTTAAAGTAACTGTTATATCTATATACAAGTATGTAAATATACATACATATTCATAATGAAATAACAGGTAGGAAATCTCAGCAAAAAAAGTATAAACTATGAAGAATAATAAAGGGAAAGCTCTAGAACTCAGAAAACACTATCTGAAAAATATTCACTGGATGGGTTTAACAGCAGAAATAGTCAATGAGCTTGAAGAGAAATCAATAGATATCTAATTTTAAAATGAAAAATAAAAGATTAAAGGGAGCAGATGTGGCTCAAGCGGTTGAGTTACTGCTTCCCACATGGGAGGCTCCGGGTTCAGCTCCCATTGCCTCCTAAAAATCAATCAGTCATTTAATAAATAAATAAACAAGCAAAACAAAACAAAAAAAACTCAAGGGAACCAACGTGGCTCAGTGGTTGAACGTCAGCTACCCACATATGAGGTCCCAGGTTCAATCCCCAGCCCCCAGTACCTCAAAAAAAAAAAAAAAAGGATTGAAGAAATGTCTGGGGGTACAGTAGGACAATATCAAGAGGTCTAACACACATGTAATATGAATCCCAGAAG
This sequence comes from Chaetophractus vellerosus, assembly GCA_004027955.1. NCBI lineage: Eukaryota > Metazoa > Chordata > Mammalia > Cingulata > Chlamyphoridae > Chaetophractus > Chaetophractus vellerosus. The sequence continues at coordinate 6,127 of PVKH010015410.1, read as the reverse complement.
GAGGAGAAAGAGAATTTGCAGGGAAAAAATTTTTTGAAGAATAACTGAAAATTTCCTGAACTTAGTGAAAAGTAGATATTCAAAGATTCAAAAAGGTCATCAAACTGTGAGATGATAAATTCAAATCATACTGAGGCATATTATCATCAAAATGATGAAAACCAAACAAAAATATATTTGGAGAGCATTCAGAGAAAAACAACACATTGTATGCAGGATAAGAATAATTCAAGTGACAAACGCCTTCTGACCAGAAACAATAGAGGCCAAAACATAGTGCAATGATATCTTTAAAATGCTAAAAGAAAATAATTGTCAATATAAAATTCTATATCAAGCAAAAATATCCTTCAAGAACAAAGTCCAAATAAAGACATTTGCAGGTAATAGAAAACTAAGAAAATGCGTTGTAAGCATACTTGCACAACAAAAAAATTACTAAAGAATGTTCTTTAGATTGAAGGGAAAACAATACCAGATAGAATTCAGATATTCAGAGAGGAAGAAAGAACCCTCAAAATCATAAATATGTAGGTAAATACAAAAGACTGGTTTCTTCTTAATTTCTTTAAAATACATGGGATTTTAAGACAAAAATTATAACATTACACTGAAGCATTTAAAATGATTGTGGATGTAACACATATGTAGCTATATAATAAAGGATGTATCAGGGAACTGGGTTCATACAGAAATAAGACCATTGCATGTTCATGTTATGTGAAGTCATACAATAACGTATACAGGACATTATACATTTGGTCAAAACATATAAAATTGTGCAGTGCAAAGTGTAAACTATAATGTAAACTACAGACCATGGTTAATACCAATGCTTCAATAAGTGTTCATCAATTGTAGCAAATATACCACACTAATGAAAGATGTTGATGGGGAAAAGTGTGGAAGGGGGAGGGATTGGGGCATATGGAAATTCCTCTGTATTTCTGATGTAAAATTTATGTAATCTAAAGCTTCTTTAAAAATAAAACATTTCCATTTTTTAAAAAAGTTAAGAATGTATTTTTTAATTATTGGAGCAAACAGTCATGCAGAAAGGTATGGTGGCTAAATTACCAATAAAAAATTAAAAATTGAATTTTAAAAATATAAAATTAATCAAAAGATGGAAGGAAAGAAAGAACATAGGAACAAAATGCAGCAATAACAAAGAGAAAACAAATAAATTGATAGACAAAGTCCAATTACAGTGATAATTACCTTAAGTGGACTATATATGCCAATTAACAGAATAAAATTGTCAGATTGGATAAAAAATCAAACCCCAGCTATATACTGACTCTTGTAGAGATGATCTTTAAAAGCACATGAAGGGGGAGCAGACATAGCTCAGTGGTTTGCACGCCTGCTTCCCATGTACTAGGTCGCAGGTTCAATCCCTGGTACCTCCTAAAAAAATAAAAAAGCACATGGATGGAAAGTAAATAGATGAAAAAAGATAATATACTAACAGTGAGCATAAAAAAGATGGAATTGTTATATGAATATCATATAAAATGACATCAAGACAAAGTGTATTACCACAAATAAAGAGAAACATAGCCTGAGCAAGAATGAAAATATAGCACATCAAAATATGTAGAATGGGTGGAGCAGATGTGGCTCAAATGGTTGAGCCCCCACCTCCCACAATGGGAGGTGTCGGGTTCAGTTCCTAGTGCCTCCTGAAAAAACAAACAAAATGAACAACAAGCAAAGCAAATGAAAAAAAAACAACTCAGGGAAGCCGATGTGGCTCCATCATTGAGCACCAGCTGCCCATATACGAGGTCCTGTTTTCATTCCATGTTACCTCAAAAAAAAAAAAAAAAAAATGTGGAATTCATCTGAAACTGCCTATAGGGAAATGTATGGCATTAAACACTGACATTAAAAAATTAAAAAGGCTTAAAGCCAATAGCCTAAGCTTCTACTTGAAAATGCTTAAAAAAGAAAGTAAAAGTTAACCCAGAATAAATAGCAGAAAAGATATACTTCAAGTAAGAGCAGAAATCAAAGAAACAGAAATTGACAACTGAAAAAAATGTTAAGACCAAAAGTTGTTTTTTTAAAAAGATCAACAAAATTGATAAACACCTATTATCAATCAGATGTACTATACTATATCGGCTATAATAACAGAGAAATTTAAAAACACAGATTGCCAATATCAATAATGAAAGAAGGCTTGTAACTAGAGCTCTTACAAATACTAAAAGGACAATTAGATAATAAATAAATGAATAAATTCAATAAATGTATACCAACAAATTTGACAAGTTATATAAAACAGACAAATTCCTTGAAAAGGGCAACGATCAAAGCTATACAACATACAAGGTGAAAACCAAGAAAGAAGATGACTTGGTAAATAAAAACCAGCAAGCTCTTCCAAGATTCCAAGGAAAGGAAGTCCCACTATGACAGCAGTGCAGCAAGCCTAGTAAATAAGTGAACCAAATTAGAGAAGGAAGTCAGGCTCCAAAAAGAATGTCCTCATAAAGAATTCCAGGAGAAACCAAAAAAAAAATTATGTTTTATGAGAAACTCATGTTCCAATATGAAGCAAATTATAATGTGGCATGATTTGAGCAATTAATGATGAGTAAAAGATAATCAATTTGACTTTAATTCTGGTGATGTTCTCCTTCTAATAACAGTGACCATATTTTAAGAGTTTACTAGCAAGTGATTTAATTTGAATGATTATATTTTAATAAAACTAATTTTAAATGTCTTTGTGTGAATAAAATATGTGTGTGGGGAGCAGATGTGGCTCAAGTGATTGAGTGCCTGCTTCCCACATGAGAGGTCCTGGGTTCAGTTCCCAGTGCCTCCTAAAAAAAAAAAAAACAGCAAGCAAACAAATGAAAACACCAACTTAGGGGAGCAGATATGGCTCAGTGGTTGAGTGCCATCTTCCCACATACTAGGTCCCAGGTTCAATCCCCAGCCCTGGTACCTCAAAAAAAAAAAAAAATGTGTAGAAGAAAAGGAGAAAGAATCTTAAAAACTCAATGGATCTAATCTTATAAAAACACTGATATAGAGATTTACATAGGAAATGGAGGGGAGGAGTCTTGACTCAAACATCATCTTCTTGGAAATTTTTGTTTTAAGTGCTGTGAATACATTTGAAAAATAGATTTATGGATAGATGTAGAGTTAGAAAGATAGCCAAGTCATTAGATAGATATAGATATAGACATAGATATAGATATAGATGTAGATGTAGATATAGATATAGATATAGATATAGATATAGGTATAGATATAGATATAGATATAGATATAGATATAGATATAGATATAGATATATGATCAATTTCTCAGAGATGAACATGGAATATAAACTACGATGCAAAAATATAGTAAAAAAGAATTCATTGAATTCCAAATTCTATCTAACATAATACATTTTTGTCATTTAATCAATAAATTCTTTGCCCAAGTTACAGAGGCAAAATGTAATATTCATTGTCAGTAAGAAATCTCATGGCTTGTCACTTTCATATGTAAAAATAACTCTAACTCTCTTATTCTCTAAGTTGGCTCATTTTTTCAAAAGTTTCTCTCTGATATGGCCATTTGACACAGAGTGATTACTGCATGTAATATAATATGACAAGATTGTCCATTACTTGTTCTCTAAAACACCCTTAAGTAACTGACTTAATACAATATTTAGAATGGTGCAATCAGGTGGGAAATCTTGCTCTTAACTACAGTGACTGCTGAGCACAAAGATTACAGCAGTTTCCCTCCAGCCTTTTATCCATGAGCTTTCAGTGGCAATTTGTTCCTCCTGGAATCAAGTGCTCCAAATCAAATAAAAGTGGTTTTTTTTAATGTTTTTTTCTTTAGAGAACAGATTTTAAAATATAATAGAGGATTATTCTGCTTGCATTACTCTTTTCTTTCCTGTCTCTACTAAAATGTTCATCACAAGCAGTCACCATTAACTGCTCAACTATAAAGGTTATTCAGAGCTTTAAAATTAATGTAGTTGGCATGGGTTCTTTAATTCAGAAGAGAGTTCTTCTAAATGTTACTCCTCCAAACCTCTATTATTCATTATCTAGTCAAAGCCCAACTGTACAATCCACTGTTAAACTGCATTTCTCTGGTCACAACCTAAAGAAAAAATGTCTTCTAACAATTGAACATAAATTTCTGCATCCATCTAGGCATTTACAACAGAACTTCCTGGGGAGTGTGTTAAAAATGAAGATTTCTGAGCAGTTCTCCAAATTTACTGAATCAGAATCCAGGAAGCATGGCAAGGTAACCACAATTTAACAAGCCTCACAAAAGCTCTTTGTACATACTAAAATTTGAGGGTTTTTGAATTACAGAGTCCATGATTCTTCAACCAGAATCCTAGAGGTATTCATTAACACTTTATGAAGGGAAGAACAAAGGTATTCCGATGATACATATATAACAAATATGTTACCAAAACATTATATTCAAACTTTAAACTTAGACTCATTAGTTATAGATAATATATTTTGAGATAATATATTTTGATTTTTAAATAAATAGATAAGCCATGCTAAGTTGAGATTTAAGGGGAATTGGGTTTTTATTATTGTTAATGAACTATGCGTATGAAAATATCAATTTCAGACTAAAAGCCAGATCAATAAAATCATCATTTATTCATGTTCAAAAAAGCTTGTGCCAATTCTTCTACTAAGTGCTGGAGATAAAGAGATGAGTTAGGCTAACTCGTTCTAGTAGGAAAAACAGAATTCAAAACCAATCTCTATAAAATAATGTTTTAATGCAGCAATAGAGATATGAAAAGGTATTTGGGGTGTACCAAAGAGTACAACTAAACCTGTTGGGTAGAAGATAAAGGGAGAGTATCAAGAAAGACATCTTGGAAGTGACTCATGGGTTCAGAAAAATTTTAATATGAGTTAAACTGCATTAATGTCAGAGGTAAGAATAATCTAGGCAGACACACCAGGGAGAACAAAAATGAAGAGATGAAAAATAGAATTGCACATATGATAAACTGTGAGTCATTCAGTGAAACTAGAGAGAAAAGTAACTTAGATTTGAAACTTGAAAACTAGGCAAAACTCATATCATTAAATGTATAATAAGGACTTCCAGGAAGATGGCATCTGAATAGGTTCAACTCTCTCATAAAAACAACAAAGGAAGAGCAAAAGGCTACCCCCAGGAGCTGCTTTGGGAAACAGCAGACCAGGTGAGTGTTATGCAGGAGGGAGAAGGATAGAAAGACAAAGAGGCTTAATGAAAGCCATGAGTTACTCGCCCTAGTGGCTGGGGACAGTACGTATATCCCACCCCCAAGGCAAAAAGCCTCGGTAAAACCCCTGGCTCACTGTAGACAACTGAGTAGGGGAAGAAAGTTCCTTGGAAAAAGGGTCAGGTAGGGAGTGGAGAGTGATTTCTCTTCAGTGAGTTTGGCCAACTGAGCCCACTTTGAGTCTCAAAAAAGACCCCAGCCAGCACTGAAGCAGCCCCAGGGAGAGGAAGCAGAGATCTGATCAGGCAGGCTGTCACACCCAACCATCCTGGAAAAGAGTAAGGAACTAGGTCAGTGAAAGTTAGGCAGAGATAGGCACCTAACCAGTCTGGGAGATAAGGAAGCCAGGACAGATAGCCAGAAAACTGTTAAAAGCCCAACTTGCCTGAGGGAAAACAGGGCCCGGAGAGCTGGTTAAGGTTTCAGAAGCTACCTAGCTTGTGGAGTAGGTGTAGCTTAGTGTAGGAATGCCTGCTTTGAATATACTAGGTCCCTGGTTCAATTCCCTGTACCTCCTAAGAAAAGGGATCCAGAGAGATCCACCAAGTTGTCAGGCACCCAGCTGGCACCTTGTGACAGAGAGCTTATAGACTGAGATTTTTTTCGTTTCAGGTTTTTAGATCTGTTATTTTATATTTTTTTATTTTTTTTTATTTTACTTTTTATTCTTTATTTTATTCGCTAAAACCAGATACCCTACCTGTGGAGGGCAGGCTCCAGTGTGATAGATTGATGAGCACCAGTAGCCTGAGATGGATCCTAGGGGCTAAGAGGGAAGCCTGTTTTACCTGAGTTGTTTTTTGGTTTTTGTTTGTTGTTTTTTTCTCTTTCTTTATTTCCTTT
>PVKH010015409.1:0-16104 GCA_004027955.1 Chaetophractus vellerosus | reverse complement strand
TGCTGGAGTTCTCTTTATGGGATTTATATTATTTGCAACTATCCTATATGTCTGAAATTATTTCAAAATTAAAGTAAAAGAAAACAAAACTATTAGGTCAGAGATGAAGAACAGTTTATTACTCACAGCAATAGCAGTTGCCAAAATACCAGTATTTGTGCTGGTTCCCTGGGCTGAGTCTCAGTTCTTACAGGGCAACATGTAGAGGCCCAGGTGATACCTATATACACACTGGATTACAGTACAGGAGAGGAACAATGAGCTTAGGGTACATGGACTCTGGGCAGTGAGCATGCCTGCCTTTTGCCATAGAGGAGGAAACTATTTTTATTTCCCAAGGCTGTTTGCTAGACAATCATCCTTTAAAAATTGGTCCACACAAAACTTGCTTGTAAGACATGCAGAATTGCAAGAGACCCATGGAGAATTGTTTCCCAGCAGTAGGCAGAGGTCATAGGGGCTAAATATCCCGCAATGCATAGCGAAAAATTATTCTGCCCAAAATGTCTGTTGTACATTCTTTACACAACACCAAAGGCCTTAGAGGGCAAAGTAGAGAATTTATCTTTGCTTTAAGTATTTATAGGAAATTATGAATTGAGTAACATAATTTGTTTAAGTTTTCAAAAAGATTTTTCTCACTGCTAAGTGGAAAATGGGGTGGGGACAAATCTGGAGGCGAAGAGACCTGTTAGGAGACCAGGTAGAGATGGTGGCCAAAACTGGTCAAATTCAGAATGTGTTTTGAAGTTAGAAGGGACAAGATTTACTGGTGGATTGAATGTGGTTTTGGGGGGGAGGGGGAAGCAAAATATAAATTGTCCTTCCGTTTACCGATATGGCTAAGACAACAGGAGAAGGGGTATGGGGGATGGGAAAATGGAGTTCTCTTGGAAATGTTAAATGTGAGATTCTGATTAGAAATATTGGTAAAGATTAAATGAGATAATATATTCAAGTGGCTGATACAGAATAGCTCTGATCTAAAATGTTAGTTTCCTTAGCTTCCCTTTTGTGGTTTTTGACTCCCTCATTCTAAAAATTCTATTTCTTTCGCTTCTGCAACATTTTTTCTCTTTATTCTGTTATCTTTTCAAAAACATTTTACAGTTCCCCTTCCTGAACACTTCCCTTGCATGTTGCTGCTCTCCTCCTAGTATTCTGTCCTTGAAGCTCTTCTCACAGTTAATATATTGATGTCTATCCTCTCTATCTTTCTCATTTATATTTGTATCTCTATTTATCTATATTTATATCAACATTTGTATTCATATAAGAATATCTTCACTGTAAATACAGTTAAAATATGCTTGTTTAACTTAATTCTATAGTATGGACACCTTCCATTCATTATAGTTTTCTAAAAAGACTATTAAAATAAATTTTCTAGATTCCATTATTTGAGTGTCAATTTATTTAATTAATCCTCTATTATGTTTTTCCATGCTATTTTAAAAATAATTTTAAAGTTACAACAAATTTGCAAAGATAGTACAAAGAATTTTGTTTTTCTCCTGAGCCATTTGAGAGTAAATTGCCTACATGATCATAAAAATATTCATCACTTCAAATATTTTTGTGTCTATTTTCTACAAACAAGGACATTCATCTACCTGACCACATAGAACCATTTAAAATTATGAAATTAATATTGATACAGGACCACCATCCAATCTACAGATCTTATTCAAGTTTCATTAGTTATCCCAATAAAGTATTTGCGAGCAAAAGGATTCAATCCAGGATCATAATTTGGATGGAGCTGTTCTGACACTTCAGTCTCTACTCTGGAACACTTCTAAAGACTTTGTGACTTTGATACTTCTGCAAATTAAAGGCCACTTATTTTGTAGATAGGCTGTTCCTCAAATTTGGTTCGTCTGACATTGCCTCATAATTAGATTCAGCTTATGCGTTTTTGGTAGAAATACCACAGAAGTGACCCTTTCCTCTTCTCACTGCTTCCTCTCAGAGGGTACACAATTTCAGTTTGTCTCATGATGTGTTAACTTTGATAATTTGATCAAGGTGGTGTCTGCCAGGCTTCTTCATTCTAAAATTATTCTTTCAGTTATTAATATATATTTACTGGGAAGGTTATTTGAGAATATGTAAATATTCTATTCCTCATTAATCTTTTACCCATGTATGTTGATGTTTCTTGGCTGTTTTAACTATTACTATGATCATTGCCAAATGGTGATTCATCGTTCTTTTTACATTTATTGGTTGTCATTTTACTGTAAGGAAAAGCTTTTCATTCTCTTAATTCATTCAATCATTTTTTTTTATATCAATGGGCTATAATCAAAACTATTGCTATTTATTTTAATTCTTCAAATTTTCCCAAATTTGGCCATAGAAGCCCTTTTAAGGTGGCTTCTGTGTCCATCAGACATGCAAACTGGCCTCATTCTTTGAGCACTTCTTACTTTCTGGTATAACAAGATGTTCTAGGCTTATCTTGTATTTTCCTTGTGGCCAGTACTGGAATGAGCCATTTCTCCAAGTAGCCCTGTTTTTTTCTGGAGAGTGGTACTTTAGAAACCAAGCTAGGCACTGGATGATTATGGTTATTGGGATGTCACTCTACCAACCTGCTCAGGGCCTAGAGCTAGGGAAAATATGTGTTTATATGTATGCACACATCCATACACTTACATCTATATTTGATATTGTCTGTCCAATTATCTATCTATCATCTATCTATCTATCTATCTACCTATCTCTGCATTCACACCAATACCTCCAATCTCAATACCGCAAGGCTCGTTCTAATTTTTTTCACTTTTCATATTTGTAACTCCCTTATCCCGAAATGAGGAATGTGGCTCCCATTATCCTCAATATACTTGCTTATTTGGTGATCAGTCCAATGTAACCAAGCTCCAACTGCTGCTGCCACTACCACCTCACCCCATATACCCTAATCACCCATCAGGCTCCAACACATATTCCAGTCTACTGCCATCCCAGCCCCCACCACAGATGCCCACCTAGCCTAACTTGATTTCAACACTTGTGCACTGGGCTGCCACCTCCACGTCTTTGAGCAGAAGCCCTCCTCACCCCACTCAGGCTTCAATGCCTCCCACCAAGCTGCCGCTGCCACTATCACGCATGCAGATGTTCTCCGGACCCCGCTTGGGCTCCACCACTCTGCATAGGGTGCACGAATGCCCTCCTCACCCAGCTCAGGCTCCAACTCCCTACTCCAACATGCAACCTGCCGGCACACCCATGCCAACGCCAGCCTTGCTTCACGGGGCCTCATGGCTTTTTGACTGAATTATTAAGGCAGGAGGGATGGCAGGAAGGTAGGAAGGCTAATCCTTTATTTTTAAATGCTTAGGTTGTTTCCAATATGGGACTCTTATAAACATCTTTAATGTTACAGAACATAGATTTTTTTAAAAGGTAAATGTGCTATGTTATTATTTCTTCTCTTACCTCTGAAAACTCTGAAGAAAATTAGTATTCTCAGCTTTTCCTCTACAGCCGTCCACTGACCTCTCAAGAAAACTAGACTTAGGATATATTGTTTGGATGTGCATAAAATGGAGAGAGTAGAATGATTCCTTAGATTTCAATGAATTATTCTATCAGGGGTTTCTGTATAACAATTTTGTCCCTTATTTTGCCTCAATCAACATTAAACTACAACAACCTGAAATGTTAATTTTTACCATTTCCATAATATAATACATAAATGCAATTCAGTCAGTCAATTCCTTTAATGTCAAAATAAATGAAACTAATCATGTAATACAGAATTTACCAATCTTGGTTTAAATGGACACCTGGGAAGATCACCATTACTTTAATACAGAAAAATTAAGAAGTATTACTTCTTGTTTTAATTTTTTTTTTTTTTTTTTTTTTTTTTTTTTTTTTTTTTTTTTTTTTTTTTTTTTTTTTTTTTTTTTTTTGCTGTAGTAGTTGTTGTTCCTCTTCTTATTTGGTAGAGAAAATGTACCTTAGGAAAAATTACACTGGAAACTCCCATAAAAAGAACCTTGACTTTAATAAAGTCATTTCCCTGTTATTATTCATTTTTTCTTGGTAATATAAGGCATGTTATGACAACACATTAGAACAAAATACCCTACCAGGAATTCAGTATCTTCAGAAATTTATGAAAAAAAATTGTAAATTTCTTGATCTTAGGGTCCTTGTCTTCAGACAATTTCTGTTCACACACAGTTCCCCACCATTCCTTACGTTTCTCAGGTGCTAGCTAAGGGTGTGATACTGTTGCTGCTCTTGCATTAATGACATGTGAGTTAAAGAAACGACTCATTCTCCCTTCAGATCCCTTTTGGTCAAGTCAAGTGTAAATAAATCTGCACTCCCAAAACTCTGCCCCATGGAGTACGGGTTTCAAGAGATGGTCAGTGAAAAGAAGTGGGGTGGGGGCGTTCTGTGATACATTAAATGTTGGAAGTGCTGTGTCTAAGCATCATTCTTACAAAGTCACAAAGCGCATTAGCATGATACAGACTCTGTGAAGTAAGTCCCAAAGTAAAGGAATCCCTTTACTTTCCGTAACCCCGAGTTTGCTGACTATTTTGACCACAGATGTGTGTGTGCATGTGAGTGCGGAATCTCCCACAGTAGCCCAAGCGGCTGGGGTTCACAGTGCACACACCACTCACTCACTTGTGTAAGTGAAAGGATGTGGTCTATTGTTGGCAAATTGTTGGCTCCAATTAAAAGAGTCTTTGAATTGTTACCTGTTGCTACAGAATTACACCTGATGATCCAAACTGGAAAAAAAAAAATGTCCTCTCTCACAATACGTGGAGGATTTTCAGCTGCCTAGGTGAAGACTAAAAGGCCATCATTTAAAGATCAAAGGCAAACTTGATTTAAATTTAAAATGGACAGGAATATAAAAACAAAAACCATGTGGTGACAGTTCTGGTCTTCAACTGATGTTTCTTTGTGTTTCAGCTGGGCACCAAAGAAGGGTACCTCATCAAACAGGGGGGCCTGGTCAAGGTAAGGAAGCATGCTTTCCATAGAGCGGCCATAGAGAAAGAGAACATGTAGGCCGAATTCTAATTTTGAAACTGACCTTAAATTTTTTTAAAAACATAATTGCCTACTCATTTTAACCCACTTATGCTATTTACCTGTTTTGAGAGTTCCTCTTCATGGTTAATTTGTCACAAATCTGGAAAATGACTTGGCTATTCTTTGGCAAAGTCCTACATGAGAATGGGCTAAAGGTTATACTCAAGAAAACATACAATCCTTTAAATGGAATCATGGAGGATGAAAGCAGCAAGTAACCTAAGAACGTTTTTTTTTCTTCAAAAATAAAGAAGTCAAAATTTTATAAATGATTTACCTAAAGGTGGATTAAGAAAGCCATAGGCCCTAATTAAACAAGTCTATGAAATCCCAAAGAAAACTCAATTTAGGACTTTATTAGTCCAAGGTATTCAGCTGTCCCCTGTTTATTTAAAGTTACTCTATTTAATTTCAATGCACCAAAAAGACCTTCATGGAACATATCTGTTCTTTCCTATTTTAAGAGGCAGTATACTCTACCTTCATCGCAGGTACTGATATGCTTGAATCAACCTAAATATTTAGTTATTTGTGTTCCTGCTGGACTATGTGCTCCTTGAGAATGGGAAGATTCATGTCATAGTATATTTATTTTTAAATCCTGTTTTTCTTTAGCTGGGAACATTGCCACCCAGAATAAAGTTATGTTAGTATCTAAGCAAGAGACAAGGATATTGAGAAGCTACTAGTACTTTTTGCCAGAGATGCCATGGAATTCTTGGACAAGTTTTGAATATCATGTGATTAGGGGTCTGTATTAGTTAGCCAAAGGGGTGCCTTCTCAATATACCAATAATTGGTTGGTTTTTATAAAGGGTAGATGCTTACAGTTACCAGGCCACAAAGCACAAGTTCTTCCATCATCAAAGTCCATTGGCACCTGTTGGAGAAAGACACCTGCTGACGTTTGCCAGGGTTCAGGCTTCTTGGTTTCCCGGGGCTGCGTTTCTCTCCGGGCTTAGCTCCTCTGTTTCCTCCACAAGGTCAGCTGTAGACTATCAGGCAAATGGCTCACTTTTCTACTCCTGGGGTGTTCTCTCCAACATCAGAACTGCTTCTCAAAAACTGCTTCTCAAATTTGCTTCCTCTGTCTTTTGCCTTGCCTTTAAACTTGAGACCACACCCACTGGGGGGTGGGACTCAACGTCCCACTGACATGGCCCAGTTAACACCATAATCATAACCTAATCACGCCCAGATTAACAGATCAGTTTACAAGCATGATTCAATTTATATTTTTGGAATTCATAATTACATAAAACTGCCAAACCATTACAGGGTCTCTAAACCTCAATTTGCTAATTTGTAGAACAGGAGTAATAAAATTCAGAATTGTAGGGTAAAATTTGGCAACACTGTCTATAAAACCCCAAGGATAGTATGTAGCCCATGTAGCTCAAAAAATATCTATTCTTATTATGGAGTTAAGAAGATGGAAATTTTAGTGGTTTGTCATAAAACACCTTAAATATTTATGATAGGCTATTTCTTCTTATTTGTTTAAGAATCATTTAATGATTTATCTTTGATATAAAATTAATGTTTTCATTTCTGTAGATATTTTGAAACGTTTTCCTGAGAAATGACTCTTAGTATAAGAATGTTTTTCAGGTTTATTGCATCTAAACTGTTAGATATTGTTTAAACAGAAAGGAAATTGCCTAGTTCAAATATTGCTTACCTATATTTGAAACCCATGTGTTTTAACTGATTTTTCCCCCCAGACATGGAAAACAAGATGGTTCACTCTGCACAGGAATGAACTGAAGTATTTCAAAGACCAGATGGTGAGAAACATTATAATACATGTTCCCTATAAAAATCAGCTCTTTAGAAGAAAGAACATCTGCCTCTAAAATCCCTGAAAGTCTCCTTATGTCTACCTGAAACATCCAATATGTGATTAGACATGTGAGTTCCTGATTCCTGATATGAGCAGAGCTATTTTGCAAAGACAAGATGGGTATCCCAGAAATTGTTCTCTTGGACAGGCTAGGCTATAGTTCCCGGGGTACATAGTTCCCTCTGTCTAGGGCAATGGAATTGTTCTCTTATCACAATTTATTAACTGTGTCTCTGAAGCAATTTTCCTATTTATTAAAAATATGTCCATTCCCATGCTCATTTTATTAATCCTGAAATTACTTCATTTCTCCTCACTTTCCCTATATAAAATTTCTAAGAGTAGACATCTAAGAAGATGGGGGTGAGGGGACTATGACTTCCTTCCGTGTGTTAAAATATACCTCCATCTACTGTCTGTTGATAAAGGCATGTCTTCTTAATGCCCAGTGTCATGAAAGACTAATCTCAAAACCAGGAGTTTGTGACTTCCTGTTGTAAGGCTTTTCTCTTTTCAGTCCTCTGAGTGAAAGTAAATTTGACAGTTGCACATACTAGAAGACTTGCCAGAGGAATAAGTGCTGGACAGATTTGTGTGTATGGTGTGTTGTATTTTGTAATGACATAGGATGCTCCTTTTTTTTTTTTTTTTTAAGTCACCAGAACCAATTCGGATCCTAGACTTAACAGAATGTTCAGCTGTGCAATTTGATTACTCACAGGAAAGGGTAAACTGTTTTTGGTAAGTTGTTTTATAAAGGAAATGCTTTCAAAAGTCACCTATTTGATGTGCCAGTTATTATTTTAGCTAAAGAATAAAAAACTGTATGTTTTAATGTAGTACAAATGTTCTGATCTGATGGAGGTGGCGTTAAATATTGTGTGGGGCATATGTACCAGTTAGGTTAGGAGTGCTTTCAGCTAATGTGCCTTAATACTTCATTTAAAGTGGCTTAAACAAACAAGCAGGTCTTGGGTACAACTGTTTAGGTTGTGTACTGCATAGGGGAGACATACATAAGAGGATGCCATTCACGTTTTAGACAGTTACAGTCTTTTGAACTTTTTTCCAATTTTAATTATAACTTTGTTGTCTCCAAGGATGGTGATTTGTATAATTGTGACAATTTCTGTCCGAAGGTACAAAGATTTTTTTAAGCAAATCAATTTTATTGATACATATTAATAAAGCATAAATCCAACGAAAGTGTAAAATCAATGGTATTAGGTGTAATCACATATTTGTGCATTCATCACTTCAGTTATTCTTAGAGCACTTTCATTATTCCAATAATAATAATAATAAGCAAGAATCAAACAAGCAAACAAGCAAAACTCATCACCTTTCAATCTTTCTGTTTTTCCCCTGTGGTACATAGCTGCTATTCTTTTTCCTTCTCTCTAGTATCTTTGCATTTATATTTTGTAAAAACAGTCTTATGTATGCAATATCACCCATATTCATGTTTTACATGAGGTTTTCTATCTTATACAATCCCATGTTACAGTTTTTAGCTTTCCTTCTAGTAATATACATGACCTTGGACTTTCCCTTTCAACCACTGTCATACCCATATTATAACACAAAGCATTTTGTTATAACAAAAGTAGCATTGTTATGCCAATTTTAAATGTCTTGGAAAAGGAGTCTTTTTCCCATCAATGTTTATTTTAAAGTTTTTCAAGCATATAAGAAACTGAAAGATTTACATACCCATATATCCTTCACCTAGTTCTAACAAAATATTGCCACATTTGCTTTATATATCTAGCCATCCACTTTTTTTCCCTGAACCAATTGAAAATAATTTGTAGACATCGTGGCACTTTACCCCTAAATACTTGAGTATGTGTCGCCTTAGAGTAAGAATATCACCTCTAGATCTAGAATATTATGAACACACCTAAATAATTCATGTTAATTCTATAATATCAGCTAATAATAGACAATCTCTTAAAAATTCACACAAAGGTGCTATATGAGGTAGCACATGATTATTTTTCCCATATAACAGAATTTTGGAGGCAGGCAGCTATGTTGACAAGCTCAGGTTAAGCATATCGACAATTCTCATACTTGCCACCACAGGGTCCAAGATGGCTACTCCAGTTTCAGGCCTCAGGCCTCCATGTAAGGCAGGAAGAAAGAGGAAGGAATGGTATCAGCGACGTCTTTTCCATTTTATCAGGGAAGCACAAGTTTTTCCAGAAATGCTCCTGTCAGATTTCCCCTTATAGCTCATCGTCCAAGACGCAGTCCTATGGCCTTCTCTAACAGCAGGGGAAGCCAGAAAAGAGTAATAGCATGATCATAATCAGCTTAAATTAATTATGATTTCTTGCCAGGGGTTCTGTTAGCAAGAAGAAGTGAAAAATTATCTGTATTAGTAAGCACTTTGTAGTGCCCCTCCCAGGGACCAAACAATGACAATCTCAGATACCAGTTTTATTCAGTATTTGCACAATATTATTTCCTCCACTGCCCTCTACTCATACCTCAACTGGGTCTCACATCAAGGTCTCACCTTCTATAAATAGGGACTTACTTCTTATCTAGTCAACATTACTTACTGATATAAACAGAGCTTCAGTTCAAGGCTTTTTTTTTTTGTAAGAGGGGGAAAAATAAAGATTTTAAATGTTACACACTTTAACTGTAACGGCAGAAATTACACAAAATATAAGCAGCAGCTGACCTTATAGGTCAAATGATTTTGACTATATAGCCAAAAGGACAGTCAAATGAATTACCAGATTCCTAGGAAGTGTCTATAGTGCCAATAGGTAGGTTTATCTTCCCCACCACAGACTAATTCATGGCTCGAGATGGACAAAATGAATAGCTGATTAGTTTTATTGTCCTGTTCCCTGTCCTAATTAGCTGAAAATTCTTATATCAATGAAGGCTAACAGTTATCTCTTACCCCTTTGATGCAAGCTAGCACAAGTGAGGTTTTTTTTTTTTTTAGCAAACTCTCTCTTATCTGTCTTGCGTATTCCTTGACATATATATATATATAAGCGAAATTGTGAATTTTCAAAACAATTGTGCATAATGTACAGAATTTCCTTACAACATCTCTCCACCAACACCTTACATTTTTGAGGAACTTTTGTTATAAATTATGAAAGAACATCCTCAGACCATTACCACTAACTATGGTCTAACATACATTTGATTTTTTCCATACCCCCCATTATTAACACAATACCTTCTTTGACACTGATGCAAGAATATTACAATATTGCTGTTAAATATAGTCCATAAGTTACATTAATTATATTTTCCCATGTATCTCCATATTCTTACCACCTTGTATGAGTGATGTAGATGTACATTTGTTCTAGTTCATAGAACATTCTTGTATTTGTACTATTAACCACAATTCTCATCTACCTCTGGGTTCACTGTGTTATGCAGTCCCTAGATCAATCTCTAGCTTTCTTTCAATTGACATTTATATCCCTAGACTACCCCTTTCAGCCATAATCCCATTTATAAACCAGTTGTGTTAGTTATACTCACTATAATGTGTTACCATCAACTCCATCATTTCCATACTTTTACAGTCAAGCTAATTAAAATTCCAGATACATTAAGCATCAGTACCCCATCTCAGCCCTCATCCTATCTCCTAGTAACCTATACTCTAGGTTTTAATTCTGTGTTTATTCTTCATATTTAGTTCATGTTAGTGAAACCATACAATATTTGTCCTTTTGTGTCTGGATTATTTCACTTAGTATAATGTCCTCAAGTTTCATCCATATTATCATACGTGTCCCAATTTCATTTCTTCTTACAGCAGCACAGTATTCCATTGTATGTATATACCACATCTTGTCTATCCATTCATTGGTTGATGGGTACTTGGGCTGTTTCCATCTTTTGGCAATTGTGAATAATGCCCCTATGAACGTTGGTGGGCAAATGTTTGAGTCACTGTTTTCAGTTCTGGATATATTCCTAGTGGAGAAATTGCTGGATCATATGGCAGTTTTATATTTAGCTTCCTGTGAGTATCTTTGACCCTTAACACAGGTTACTGGAGAGATTAGCTAAAGAAACTCATGAGTGTTGTATTCAGCCCAAGACATGAATAATAAAAGGATCTGGGGAGTGCCCTGGACATGATTTTTTCTTCTCTGATGTCTTGCTAGGGAATATAAATCTGACCTGTAATAATAATATGAATATACGACTTCCTCAGCATTTTTGGTTTGCTGGAAGGAATAGCTTCATACATATCAGTTCTTTAAGTTGCTTACCTGGGTCCTTTACCAATTCTTTTTTCCCCCTTCAAATACTCTAGGTAGTGTTCAGCTAATATATAATGAACCTGGAGTTTCTTATGTTCTTTCTTTTGTCTTCTTAGCTTAGTATTTCCATTCAGGACATTTTATCTCTGCGCAAAGACAGGAGTAGAAGCTGATGAGTGGATCAAAATATTACGTTGGAAATTGGTGAGTTATAAAGGGCTTTCAGATGCCTTGTATCCAGAAATAACATATTGACCATTTCAAACATATTTCTGCTGAAAGAGTCAGACTATTCCTGGGAATCAACAGGGCATGTACTTGCAGGCTTGTGAAATGGTCTATTCATTCTTCTGGGGCATGGAGACAGAGGCAAGAAAGAAATGATGGAACGGCATGTGGTCTCATCCCTAAAGCCTAGTGTCCCAGCATCTACTAGTCTTCCTTTAATGTGTGCAAGTTAGTCCAATGTCATCTGCAGGAGGAGGACAATGGGGAATAGGGTTCAGGTAGTTCTAGGTGAGAAGTTACCTGTCTTTTCAACTGTAAGAGAAGGAAAATTGCCAGAGGGATTTAGCTTAGTTTCTAGTGTAAGCATTATTTTGTACAGGTCAAGGAAAAAAGATAGTTTGCTTTATCTACTATTTGTACATCTCACAAGAGGAAGACAGCATGCTTATAAAAATTTGCCAACTTTTTGTAAGTGCAAGTTAGTGAGCTGTTAGCCAAGAACTTGCTCTTAAAGCTTACTAATATTTCCTTTAAATGCCACCTTGAAACCCTTGATATTTTCAAAAGTAAAATAATTTCTTCCTAATTACATTTTATGAAATTATCTGGCATATAGGTGCTCTCTCAAAACTGAGAATCATGTGGAATATTCCTTTCTAGATACTGAGACTTTTGCTTTTAGTTTTCATTTCAGTTTGAAATCTAAATAAATATTCCATTCATTTTGAGATTGTTCCAATGTATTTGATATTCATTGGGGAAATATTTTGCTGTGTGAAACTTTTGCTTAGAGATGAATGTCATTCTTTCCAATGTGTAATAATATAAGTGATACTAATCATTATAGAAAAATTAAGGTAAAAATATCTCAAATTTATACACTTTTAGACTTCTCCTCATGCAAATGTATATTCAAAAACAAAATGTAATCATTCTCCAAATAATGTCACTCCACTTAACAATATATATGATAAACATCTTTCCATATCAACAAATTTAGTTCTATATCTTCATTTTGATTCATTGAATAGTATTGTATTTATGGATGTAGCAAAAGTATTGGCCAATTCCTAATTTGTATTTGTTTTTAGCAACCACTTTACAGTATTTCTCCTGAGAAAAATACAGAACGTCAAGTTAAAACTTGGGAAGGGATACATGATTATTAATTTATAATTACATGGTTTCTTTACTAATCAGCATCTTATTTAATAATTGTTAAAAACTAGAGTTATCTTTAAATCACTAAATAATAGATATGCATGTGTGTGTGCTTTATTACAGTCACAAATCAGAAAACAGCTAGACCAAGGAGAAGGCACAATCCGATCGCGGTCCTTCATCTTTAAATAGCCCTTGCCTGACGAGGGAGGCCCTGCCCCAGGACCAGAGTGGAATGCTCCCTGATGCTGTGATCAGTACCAGCCTTTGGAGGAAACTTTAAGGTTTCAGGACTTTTCTTTAAGAACTAAACAAATGCAGATACTGATTGGGGCCTTTCAGAATAGACCATATTTGCTGACTCATGGAAAACTGCTACCCTTTCAAGATATAGTTATGTCCTTGAGGATAATACTGAAACAATCATTATTCTGATAGAAACTGATTAAGCCAGCACTTCCAGACCTGTTCCCACTTAGAACACACAATATATGATAATGGGCATTTGTTTTCACTCATTGTGGTCCCCAAGCTTGTTGACATTAGTAGCATGGAGTTCCACTGTGTCATGGTCATCAAGGTTGTACTATCAACCTAGAAAGAAACTGCGGTGTACTTTTCAATATAGAAACTTAGAATACGTCTTCAGAAAAGATATTGAGACAGCAACACCAAAGTTTTGGGTGGGGGGTGGAGGAGAGGTGGCAGGATAGTGTTTTGCTTTTTTTTTTTTTTTTTTTTTCTCTTTTTACAAAAAAGCAGTTTCCAAAACTAAAATGGAAAATGTTTGCATTATTTATTTTCATTCTTTAAAAGGTTCAAAAATCTAGTGGATCCTTTACTTCTAATGATAAACCTGAGGGCTCCCTGGGCAATTAACAGGACGATAAAGATGAATGAAGGTATAATTTTAAATTCATCTCTTTTAACCATTTCGGCAGAAATGTTTTAAAGAGTGAGAAAACATAAATTGAGGTAGGATAACAAAATAGCAGATAACTTGTTATTTATAAAAATAATAGCAGTAGAACACTTGCAAGCAGTAAGTTATGTTCATTTGACATTTCTCCAAACATACTGAAAGAGAACTTCTCAAGGAGAGTACAATAAGCCCTCTCCCAGAGTTAGCTGTTGTGTTGCACCAAGAGATGTATGATTACACTGTCCTGAGATTGCTGAGAGCCCTGCCCCTATAGAGTGACTTCTGTTGTCAATTGAGGGAGTAACACTAAATCCACATGAAATCTATAATAATGTTACATAGCATTTTTCTAAATAGATTGATGTAAGGAAATGAGTTAATAGTGTCCAGAGCTAAAACAAAAAAGAACATTCTAACCTAACCCCTTTCATTGTCATTAAAACTGCTTATTTAGATAGACGTTTGAAGGAAGACAAAAGTGATGGAAGAAGTTGAAAAAAAAATTGGTGCAAAACTGTGGCATGAGACTGCTCTTGCAGTCAAAGGGATACCATGTTACAATGATTTCTTCTGTTATTTAAACATCTATGACTCAGAAATTACATTAATTTTTATATATTTCAACAAAGTTTTTAACATATTTTGTTATGTTTGTATTATATGGGATAAAGAAAATGTTTTCAAGTTAGAATATATTTTGTCAAGTTTGCAAAGCAAGAAGTTACATGAGTCCTCACAGAGATGTAAGTTTTTATGTTTTGTTTTCTTAGAAGCAAGAGTGTTTCTTTGTGTAGATAATATTATTTTACTTTTTGTAAAGAGTTTCATGTTTATTTATATTCTTTGGTTTTGTTTATTAAAAACAGCATGATTTTCCTGCACATGTACTATTTTGCTATTAAAGTATATTTTAATATCTGTACTTTACAAAGAAATACAAATGATTAATATAAAATGCTATGAGAAATCACTTCAAGTAGAGTATGGGCTACAAAGGAATTAAAAATTAAAGAAATAATCCCAGTCCTCAAGGAATTTTTAGTTGAATAAGGAAGAGACTATTAATACATACAAGACAAGCTATAGACGTAACTAAGATAAATACTCTGAAAGGGGTACACAAAGCTATATGATGGAGAGTGTGTTTCTGCTGAAAATAAACCCATTCATTGGAGGAATTTGACAGAAAAGGGAGAGCTAACGTATATGCACTATGTGAGCAGTACTAGGCCTGATGCCTTTCCCTGTGCAATTCATTGGATGCTCTCAGCAGCCCTGAAAAGTGGTTATGATTTCACTGCCTGAGAGGAACCTGGTGAGGGGTGCTCAACTATTGCAAGTCCAAAACAAGGAAATGTGTTTTGTGCCAATGGCAGGTCAGAGTAGGGGAGTTTGGGAGAGAATGGAGTGAGGTATCTGTGTCAGGCTCTGTCTGCTAATAGGGATGTGTTTATCATAAAGGAGATTTAAGACACATTGTCAGCAATTATTTCCCATCTTAGAACTACCCTCTGGGAAAACCTTCCCACAAAGGAACACTGAGGGAATGGTTATCACTGCCTGTGAAGGAAAGCTGCCCCCTCTTCAGAACACTCTCTGGGGCAGGCTTTTCCTTGCTCACCCACATTGGGCAAGCAAGAGTGTTCTGCCCTGTCCTTACCTCTCACGCATGCTGGATGCACAGGCCAGGGAGTTATGCTGTGTCTGATTCAGGCAGAGAGCAAGAGAACTAAAGACTGGACAGTCTTTCAGGTAACACCATTCCTCCTTCTCTTCCTCTCCATTACTTCAGGTTGGCTTCAGTAAACCCCACAGCTAACTCGCTAGCCAAGTCCATGACAAGAGTCTCAGCTCTGCTCACAATTCAGGTTATCTGTGCATGATGTCGAGCAGAGTTGCTCAAACAATCTGTGGTGAAGGACAAGATTTTCTTTTTTTTAAAATTTCTGATCTGTCACAGACTGGGATTTTGTAAAATCCAATAAAAATGAATTATTGGTAAATTAAGGAAAAGTACAAATATTACAATCTCAATTTTTTTAATCAGGTTGAACAGACATAGTTACTATGTGCAATTAATGTAAGGTTTTAAACATTTATTCTCAATTTCTGTACTTATCTTGTCTAGGGTCCTGCTAACAAATAGTTTACAGAATCGCCCAGTCTTTGGACCACATTTTGTGCAGCACTGGCTGAGTGGACTGTGGGTAAAAGGAACCAAAAGTTTTCTTGAGAATTCACCTTAAGAAAGAGAGGGATGAGGGTCAAATGCTCAGCAAAACCTAAAGCTGTGTATAAAGATGTCATCCTTGGCCATCAGCATAGGTGCTAGCAGCCTCTAGGCACCCGGGACCTCTATGGGCAGCAGCAACAATGGCCAGGGTTTGGGAGGCACATCTCATCTCAGGGAGCAGGAGTAAGAGCAAAAGAAATTGGCAGGTGCCATGCGGTATCTGTAAAAACTGGTTTCAGGAGCTCATGTGAAAGGCTTTAAAGGGACTCCCAGAAATATGTGGAAAGAATCGAGATGGACGAGGCTTTCCACAGAGTAAGGAAGGATGGAGCCAGAGAAGTATAATTTCACAACTTTGTATGCTTTCCTGATATCCCCTCTA
>PVKH010015408.1:0-16100 GCA_004027955.1 Chaetophractus vellerosus | reverse complement strand
GTCCTACATGTTTTTGCGGGCTGCCGGCTTCCGCTTAGCAGGCAGCAGCTCCGCTTTTCACGGGTGACTTTGCCATGCCCGTGGGGGCTCCGCCCTGCCCGTGGCGGCTTTTTGCCTTGCCCACGGTGGCTTTTGCCCCACCCACGGGGGCTTGTCTTTCTCAAGGCCGTCTGCCCGCTAGGAGAGGTCCCCGGAACCGAACCCGGGCCTCCCATGTGGTACCCCAGCACGCTCTTTATCCACTGAGCTATCTAGCCGGGCCCTTGTTGAGCTCTAAAATTCTCAAGAGAATTAGACCATTCTTAAGTTCCTCTGTTGGTAGTGGCTTCCTTTAGATAAGACTTCAGGCCCCTACCCACAACATGGACTCTGCTCAAAACCACTTATTTCTTTCTGCAGCCAGACTTTGAAATCTTCCAGCTCAAAGATTCTATAAATCTTGAATTGGAAACATTTCTTTTCCCATCTTGCTGTGGCTATTTTGACATTTTTATTGGTTGGCTAAGAAAACTGGTTTACTTGTGTTGTTTGGATTTAGGTATTTGGGCCACAGACCAAGTTTCAAGCCTTTTACATGCTGTACACTTAGTTTAAAATGTGTTTTGAACAAAAACTTAAAACTGAAATCAAGAAAAAAAAAAGTCTCCTATCAGCCAAGCAAGCTCAGCATGTTTTCCTAATTTCCTGAAAGATGTAGTCTTTTCCTATGACATAGACATTTTACCAGTGCTGTTTCAGTCCTGAGTTTTGGAAAATTTTCTTCTCCATTTTGTTTTCATTTTGCTTTGTCTTAAGGCTTCAGAGAGAACCACACAAGCCTACTGAACTGCGTTAAACATTTTTAAAAATCATACTCATTACTTTTGTTATCATCTTATATTTAACACATTTTACTTTTAAGTACCATTCAACTTTAGCATATTGGTCCCACTTGGGGAGTCAGGGAATATGAGGAGAGGCATGTAGTATGGAGAAGAAGTGGAGATTTGGGGCTATTTGTGAAGGAGGTAGAGGGAGGGTCTATCAGATATATTTGCTAGATCATAACCTTATTGCAATTGTGATGTGACTGGCCTTGGACTTGGCCTGAGCACCAGGAAAGGGTCATCATCCCTAGCAGTCAACAGGTAGATAGGACAATTGTGCCTTGGCTTTTTCAGTGTCTGCATGCCAACTTTTATTACCAATTAATCCAGTATTTGAAAGGATCACAATAGCATTTCTAATACGTTGACCTGATTTCATCTCTGATAAAGAACAAGTTTTAA
Organism: Chaetophractus vellerosus; assembly: GCA_004027955.1. NCBI lineage: Eukaryota > Metazoa > Chordata > Mammalia > Cingulata > Chlamyphoridae > Chaetophractus > Chaetophractus vellerosus. The sequence continues at coordinate 14,832 of PVKH010015408.1, read as the reverse complement.
AGCTCTTTTAGGTAATTAAAACTTTAGGTTCATGCTTTAATATATTTTTAAAAAATCTATTTGACAAATAGTGAACTATGAACTGGCTTTTGGGAAATGTAAGAATATCTGAAATTGCGATTTCCTAAGGTTCGCCATCTGTTAGTATCTAGGAGACTTACCATATGCTGTGCTCAGATTCTGACTTTTCAGGTTAACTTGTTTTCACTTTGTTCTTTCTTAGCCCCCATATTTTGGACACAGCTGGTAGCAATGAAACTTATTTGGATTCAACAAACTTAGAGAAAAGAAGAATGGGGAGGGGCGACTCTTTGAAAAGAACAGACAGACAAGGAGGTGTTAACTCCTAAAGGATATTAATTCCTAATTCTTCCATAATGCAGTTCAAAGAAGAGTCTAATGTTTTCCCCATGTGAAATGTAAAGGCTCAGGGTATCCCGTTCAGTTCAGTTGTGTGAGCCCCGTTCCATTCCACCCCTTCTCCCACAGACACCCCCGAAAATTCAAAAGGGAAGTAGTAACCCCTTGGGAGGTTGTTTGCGCCACATAGTGCCCTTGGGTGGTGGATGCCTCGTCTGTTTTGCATTTCTCCATCTCGACCCCGTCAGGATGTTAATGGCAGTCGGCACGCTCCACTGTTTATCTTGGAATTTGATACCATCATCTTGGCAACCAAACTGGGACCTTTACTGCTCAGATTGTTTGTCATTTGTTGTTAATTATCTGTTACCATAAATTCTGCACTTTGAGGAAAAAAAAGGGGGGGGGATATTTTGAAATATTTCCTCCAAAGTGTGAGTGAAGCTTCACTTTTCTGTGGACAAAAGAGCAAAAAAAAAATGAGCCCTGTTGGGAACTGGTTTCAGGGAAAAGCCCTGGTTTTTCAGACGGGCTTCAGTTAGATCTCGTTCACGTAGGCAGGATTGGCACTGAAAGAACCTTTGCAATTTAACCATGGTCTTATTAGTGAGAGGAACCCCCATTTAAGGAAAAAAATAATTTAACCTTACATTAAAGTGTTTGCTTTTATCGTAGTCTCTTGCTGCCGTAATTGTTTTGTGTGTGCGAGGGCTCAATCCTATCAGTTGGTTCCTCCTTTTAAAAGGTTGTTAAGACAGAGCAGTCCAGAGTGAAAAGTAGCTTCTGCTTACCTGCCTTTATAAGGTGTTTATTTTGTCAAGTGTAGAATTAAAACGAGCTTTCTGGCCATTAATGGATTTTACTCACGCTCCCACACTCTGCAGGGAAGGTTGTGTCACATTATAAACAAACAATGCTGTTTTGTGAGGTGTGGTACCCTGGGCTGCAGGAGCCCATACCCAGCTATCTTAAAGTGGAAAACAAAAGAACCTGTGAGAGGGAGAGAAAGAGGAGAAGGAATGCCTGTGTTTTGGCAGGGAGAGCACAGGAGCGGATGGTTGTTACTAAGCATAAATCTAAGCACATCTAGAACTATAAAGAATGAGGCCATTTGAAAGTTCCAGAAAAATAATGTATTTACATACAGACTTCAGTCTGCCCCCTCCCCATGTTTTGTCAGATTCTCTACCATGAGTCTTTCATCTTTAAAGTGGGGATCATAATAATACATACTTCAAAAGGACATCGTGAGGATTAAGTTAGATGATTCATTTGCAAAGCATTTGGACAGCACCTAAATGCTCAGTGCACGGTAGCTATTGTTATTAATAACAGTTGATCATTAATGCTTCTATAACATTAACACTGGAGCTTAATGATGGCATAAGGCACCTCATCACCATAACTTGTTTAGTTGCTGTTAAATTTGGGAAGTCTGTTTTATCCTTGGTGAGAAACTTTTTTTTCCCTCCCTCCTTTCTTTAAAGTTTTGAGAGTTGTATTTTCTCCCAAGGGAGCATCACCCTGGGAGGGGAAGGGTCCAGACTTTGTTAATCTCCTGATAGCCAGGGGTGCAGACTTAATAAAAGCTTATCTCTGCTCCCTGCCTGCTTCCTGGGACCCTATAACTCTCAGGGATGTACCTTTTACTGAAGTTGTGAAATTTCCTTGAGTCTGCTGCCTTTGGTTTCCTTAGAACCATCAAAAGTTCTTTCCAGATTTCTAGGTGATCTTAACCATAGTGTTGGCCCTGAAATAGAGCACCGTTTCTAAATATTTCACTTTCATCATCCTTTCGTTTTCTGTTTCAGTGCTTTTTAAAAGAGGGTGGGTTTACGTAGAACACACATACTAACATTTTATGATTAAGAAACGAGTATTAAATTAGTATCTCAGTTTTAGTAACTGTTTGAGTATGAGAATAAGAGACTGGGGTGAGGATAGGAAAGGCTGGGGACAAAACACCTTCTGATTGCTCTGGGGGAGGCTGGGAAAAGGATTTAACACTTTGGATTTTTTAGAAGCCATTAAAACTCTGATGGGATCATATTACCTGACTGCACATCTGAAACATGAAACTCTTGTCCTAAACTGTGGAGTTGAGTTAAGCTCAAAATTCAAGGCCTCCCCCCTAAGACTGGCCTCTGAGTAAGCTTCATTGTTGATCGCAAAATGATTTCCTTTGAGAGGAGCAAGACTATGGTGAGGTTTTTATGGTCAATTTAGTCTGTACATTGGTGCCAGCCAGACATTTGGCAACAGTAAGTGCCAGCTTTGGTGATCTGTCCACCGACTTTTCCCAAAGTCTTCAGTCCGGCACAGATTCAGTGCTGACATTGTAGGGAAGTTGCATTATAAGTCCAGCTTTCTAGGCACACATCCTAAGTTTGTTTTGTTTTGTTTTTTCCAAGTGAAGAGGTACTGTGCAGAAAGGGGAGAAGAGCACCTTCGTCTACTGCCCTGAATAACATTGACAGCCCTTCTCCCAAAACACTGTTTCCTCCCTCTACTTTTGTCACTTCTTTAGGGAAGCCTCTACACCTCTGTCTGCATTAGGTGCTCCCCTTATATGTGCTCAAACAAAAATTTTTTTTATTTGCCCCTCCGTATCCATAGCACCTATCACAGTACTAGGCATATTCTAGACACTACAAATATCTGTTGAATGAATGAATGAAAGCTGAGATTGCAAGGATTCCAGGGATTAATTTGTGCTCCCCCAAGACGTTTGTGCATGCTTGTGATCATTCCTTCATTCTGAGAGCATATATTTGCACTTGATGGTATACTTGGCATTAAAGAGGGTAACTTATATAAATCTCCCGTGTTTTTTTCAGGATGGAGCTGCATGAAGCTCGGCGTGAGTATTTCTGATACTCCTGCACTAATGCTATTTAATCTTTCCTCCCTTTAGCTGACTCTTACTTTGACAGTAGTAAACTCTTATTTCTAACATAGGAAAAATATCAAATTGAACCTAAAAATTTGGGTCTCCTATGTTGTTCTCTAACTTAAAACCTCGGCATTTAGAAAGTATATTGTTTTAAATCCTTGTAAAATGCTCATTTATAAGTCCTATTTAAAATCAACAGTTATTGGTTAGAAGTGTGGTATTAAGTAGCATCTAATTTCAGCCTACTTACCTAGAGACTGACAACTACTCCTCCTACCTGGAGTTTACCTGAAATGAGCACCACAGAAATGGGTCATTTACCATCATTGGAATGATACATTTTGCATAGGATGAACTGACTTTTTTCTATACTAGTTTGCTTTTTAACTTACTTCGCTATTTTATTTGAAATAGTGAACTCTTAAAGCTCTTATAGAATAGCTGTTTTGACAGAACTCTGTGATTTGGGTTAAATACAGATAACACCATCATAACCCTTCTTTTATAAAATTGATTTAATTACCTTTCATTTAAAGGTAAAACAAATGAAATTCAAAGTAAGTATGTAACAGAGTTGTAATTATGTATGACTAAACTATAAACCCTTGACAACCAAATGATCAAGTGGCAGGGTTAAGAAGGAATTTTACATGGGAAGAACTTAAAAGGGTGGAGATAATAAGAAAGAGGAGTTTGTGTTGCAGGCACTTTGGGGCAGGACATTTTTTATTTAGGTGACTGACTTCAGGTTTTCTCCCTAATGTTCCACACGGCTGTTTCTACTAAGGGAGGTGATGTATAATTAGGCTTTCTGGAGATGCCCTTTGGCTCAGGACCTAATTGAGTTTCTGGACTTGAGTGCAAAGCTAGAGTTGGTGGTGCTTTTTACCCTGAAGGTAAAAGCTCTTTGATGAACTAGCCTCTTTGATAAGTACCTGTAGTGACTGGCAGTGACATTGTTTAGGTAAACTATGATTTAGTAATTGAGGAGTCAGTGCTCCTTAGTATGTGAGAATCTTTCTCTAAGGTAGGGAAGACACCAAAATACACATGTGCAATTTAAATGAGCCCGTATTCTGCATTATAAATATGCACCGGATGCCAAGTAGAAAACCGGAACACTCTCTCAGGATGCTGTTAGGGCCAAGCGGAATCTCATTAGGGACAGCTTCAAAGATCAGTTCCTCGTGTCCATAAAAACAAGTGTAAATTATCTGGTGTGTGCCTGCTGTTAGCAGTTGCAGTGTTGCATTATGCATGATTCCAGACTGCACAGAGGAGACACGGGCTGCACTGAGTTCCACAATATGTATGGGGATTTCTCCACACATTTTGTGTGTGTGTGTGTGTGTGCTGAGTCCTACATTTTGGAAATTTATTGGTCTGTTTCAGTTAGTGGGTGCCATATATAACCTGCCCCTACATATTTGATGAATTGGAGTCAGTTCAAAGAGGCATGATAAGGTTCTGAATTGTTTATATGAACAAGTAACCAATCTATTCAGATTTATGTATCTTGTTTGCTCACAGGGGGAGTCAGATTAGGGGGCCATGAATGTATTAGATGCACATAGAATTGGGTGCATTTGCTTCGACCATTCTCTCCTTCTTTTTGGTCTCTTTTTTAGATTTTAAAAATAAGTGTGAATGCTCAGCAAATTAAGAAAATGCAGCCATGTTTAACATATAAGGCTTTAATAATTATTTTTGGAACAAATGCCTAAGGATTTGGAAACACATTCTGGAGCTTCATTGAGTTCAAATTAAGAGGAGAAGAGGTGGGGAAGCATTAAAACCATAGTGTTTAAGAACATGGGCTCTAGAGCCAGACTACCAAAGTTTGAATCAAATTTGCCTCTTTCTATTTATTAGACCTTGGCTGAGACACTTAACCTTTCTGTGTTCTCATCTGTAAATTAGTGGGAAAATAGTACATACCTCATAGGGTTGTTAAGAATGTTAAATCAGTTGATTTATATTAAAAATATCTAGAACTTTCCCTGGGACATAGAAGGGACTATAGAAATGTTTGCTTTTATTGTCATTATTATCAGAGGTGATATACCTTCCAGTGTAGGAATGATGAGGGTTGAAACACCCAAGGACTGAATTCACAAGCATATGTGTGTTGAGTGGACATGTATACATGAAAGTTGAGAGAAGAGTCCAGAAATGACCTTGGGGTCAATTGGAGAAAACCATTAAAAATATAAAACATTGAGAAGATGTGTTGTGTGAGTGGTCCGTATGACGAAGGATGATAGACTTGAGATCTTAGAAAAGGTTAAGAAATAGCAAGAGAGGGGCAGCTTTCTTCCTGCCAGAGTGGAAGAAAGGACCTGTAACATCTCCTTTTCCCCAGTTATTTCTCACTGTGTAATCCCAGAACAAAGAAGCATAAGGGAAAAAGATGAAACGGGTGGCCCTTTATAGTATCATGTGACTTAGATGCACACTTTACAGCCCAAGTTACTCCCATATTGAAATTTACATTTGTAAATATAAGGGGATAACCGGGGATATCAATAAGATGGTAAGCTTTGTAAAGGCAGGGTTTATGCTGGCTGATCTCGAATCCTCTGCAATGTCCATGGGCTCAGTAATTAAATACATTTCTGGTAAGTCAATAAACAGTCGTCAATATTTATTTCTTCTGTCATTTTGCCCTCACGGTAAATTCTCTGTGAACTTGAAATTTACCCATGCTTTTTAGGGAGTCATCCCTGCTAGTAATATGCCCACCCAAGTACTAGGTTTTACATGCTTTGCTTGCTTCGGTGGTCCTCCTTATTGTTTGCTGAAATGCCCCCATCACTTCCTGTCACTCACCCATCCATCAACATCTGAAGGATGGTTTGCTGAAAGCTGTCATATTTTGGCATTAAGTGGTTGAGACTACCTTTGGTATTGTACCTTCCTCTAACATCTTTACTTGGAAACGAGGAGCTCACTCTACAATATTCGGATAAGGGGATGAGTTGTTTTGTTTGATTGGAGTCTTGGGAACCATATACAGAATAGGGGCAAAATAAGCAATAAGAGCGGGAGGTCTGGTAGAAGTTGGTTGTCATTGAAAGTGTTTCAATCAATGAGTGAGTAAGTATTTATTGGAAGTTGCATGGAGGGGGGCAATGATCAATGCTGTTTTGCTTATCATTTTATCCCTGGGGCATAGCCCAGTGCCTGGCACAATAAATACATAGTTGTTGAATGAACAAATGAATGAATGAATGCCTTTTCAGGTCTAGCAATCAGGGTAAGGTAAACCACCCAGTCATTGTCTGGTAGGGATGCTTTGCCTATTTAGGGGGGACAGTCAGATGCTCCTGAAAAACATATGTAATGAATTAAATAATATTTGATAAAGTAATCATACGTGCATTATTATTACTAGAATATCAAAGTAAACTTTTTGATACTTGTTGTTGCTGTGCTTACTGTGGGGAAAACACAGAGAAGTTTACATGTGGGCAATTGGTGGTCCAGAGAGGCTGAGTAACCTGTTTAAGGTCACACAGGTATCAGTATAGTGTGTGTCTCTTTATGATCCTTCATGAGTAAAAGGCACTTAAGGAACTTAGAGTTTGGGGCAGACAATAAACGCTAACTGAGTAAAAGTGAGGGCGATTTTCTTCAAGACCACATCTAAGATAAGCCTTTTTTGGGGTATCTGACTTAATTCTACTAAATTGCTTTCTAATTTTATTTCCTAGTTTTCCCCTCTAGACATACCTCAGGATAGACAAAGGGTTTTCAGGTCTGATTCTTCTCCCAAACACTAAAGAAGATGGGCTCCCTGTAGGAGGCACCCTGTGATGGAAAGCAGTTTAAAATAAACAGAAACAGCTATTTTCTGCCCTAGAGGATCATACTTTGCTTTCATTTCAGAGTGATTCCTCCTTTTCCTAGCAGTCATGTGCCCTGCGGCTCCTCTCAGGTCTGGCAGCCTCCTCTGGCCTGAAGAACTATCAACTGCATACTTGAATAGCAGTTGCATTTTTGCTGAGATGTGAGAGTTGAGAAGAGTATGGCCATATGGTGGGCCTTGAATACTGCCTGACGTTAGAAAAAAGTTAGATGGTTTCTGGCCCACTGCTTGTTCTCTGTGGAAATGAGAAAACCTATATGCTTCTAGGCATTTTCCATTTGGAGACACGAACGTGAAAGGTTGAATGCTTCACCACAATGTATTTACAAGGTTCCGTTTGAATACAGTTTTGATTCCGACCTGTGGTTGAATATCAGAGATCGAGGGTAACTGCAAAGGCATCTCCATCTTTGAGAAGTTCACAGAGGTGACTATTTGGAAATGATGTCTCTGATCAAAAAGAAGTTGTGTATTGCACAGAAAATTGCTTCTGTTATCCATGATTGGTGCTGGCATCACTTGGTAGACCATCAATTGTGTCTGCTTTAGTAGAAGTGAAGAAAGCCACAAGACACTCCACAAGGAGCAGTACCAGCCACTTGCAATTTCCCCTTGGAAAATGTCCTGTGGCAGGTGGGATGTATCCCATTAAACTTCTTTGTGTTGAAACTGCAGCTGGGCCCAAGCTGGCTTTGGCGATGATTCTCTTTGCCTAGGGTGCTGCAGTTCTAGCCGTCAAGGCTCTAGCCAGATGCCTAGGACGTTGGTGCAGTTGCTGGCAGCTGGGCATTGCTTCACTTGCTGGTGATGAGCCAGTAGTACCTGTTAGAACTTTAAACCCGAGTATCACAGGAAGTAGGAGAATTCTCAAAACTCCGTGGCTTTTCTGGGAAGTTCAGAGATGGCATTTGGCAGCAACTTTCACAATCATTTCTAACCGTTGAACTTCATATTAGGAAAATGATCTAATACAAGCTCTAGTTTTTGTGGTGACTAAAATTAGTAGCTCTGGAATGCTCAAGACCCCCACTACTAGGCAGAGAAGTTAATAAAATATTCATTGTGAAGAGCCCAGCTAGTGACTATATTGGTTGTAGCAGTCTTCATTTGGCTGTAAAATTATACATCTATATTGTCTGTGTACAAATATGTGTGGATATGCAGATGCACAAATACGCAAATAAATGAAAGTTTAAAATTAAAAATAGATGAAACTGCTTCCTGAACACTTTCAATGACTGTCAAAATAAAGTAAAATAAAATATTGGGCATATTTGCATGTGAGGTGGACACCTCAGCTAACAATTACTCACACAGTTGACCTTGTTTTCTATTGAGGGCTCTGAGAAGCCACATTGTTAAACATATTGGGTCAACCCATGGTTCACATTAACATCATTTTTCTTTCCATGGACATGAAAAGGTCTTCAGCCAGATTGTTTTCTTTTTGCTCCACGCAGAGGGTGTGGGGGTGGGGTTGGGGTAGCGTGATTTTGCATGACTATGGGTCTGCTCCATAAATAAGCAGATTCAGTCTTTTGTTTTAAATGTAATCAGTGAGATTACATTTGCATTGCTTGTAAGTGAATCACATAAGTGAAATTACATTGCCTGCATCTCATTTGGTATCATAAAATGTTATGGGATGCAGACTGTTTTTCTCCAACTAAAATGCCTGTGTTAGTATTAGGGCGCCTTCTTTCATTTTCCTTTGTGACTAAATTTGTTGCATTCTTCGGAACTCAGGCCTGTATTTCCACTTATATTGGTTGCTAGAGAAATACCCGCTCCTGTCTTCTAGATTGAACTAAGCTATTGGTTCAGTAGGGGGTAAATGGGAGTTTTAAGACTATCTCATGTCGTGTAGCAAGTGATTGCTAATCACTTTCTGTTGTTAGTGACAACTTCTGCTTACTAAGAGTAAATGGCAGTCATGTTGGTTGGAAAGTATAAAGCAGTTTGCGGCTTTTCAGTCAGTTGGCTACAGAAAATGTTTTACATAATTGAAAAAAAACCAAACTTGTTAGTCACTACTTTTTTTAGTGTTCAGTATGAACTACATTTCTTAATTGGCTCCTTAAAAGGTATCCTTAAGGCAGATAACTCAAAAGTCATATTGAGATTTCCCCCGCTTATTTCCTTGAAAATAAATGATTTAACACAACAATAATAATTGCTGACTTCAAAAGCCAGTAATTTTGGTGATAAATGAGAATGCGGTATCTTTCCCTCCGCTGAAGTTTTCTTAATTCATGAATACATAAGGAAAGGTACAGCTTCTTAGATGACCTATAACACAGTGTGGTTATCCACAAAACCTCTGTTTATTAACTACAGTATTGATAAAATCCCTTAAGGCAGCAGGCAGCTTTACTGCTGATTATGTCCTTTGCTTTAAATGTGAAGACTGCTTCAAAAAGAAAAACCAGACCAGTTATAGTGATATACCAACCAAGTTTAGGTGCTTGGCATTGGATGGTGATCTTTAGTTATTTGGAGAGGTGCTAAATAAAACACACTTCACATGGAATAAACAGTAGAGAGAAATGGGAAAATTTAAATGTAACAAATAGGAAATTAAAATATGAGAGTGTAGAATATTTTTTCTGTCAAAAGGGAAGGCTTAGTGATAATAAACCAAAAAGAAAAACATTCTAAAATACCTTACAAGTTTTTGCACTAAACATTTGAAGGAAACTTGAAATATTGTGTTTTTATATCATTAAAAAATGTATCTAGGAAAAATATTTCATAAAGCAGAGGAAGACCGAGTATAGCTTTAATTAGTAAACTTTTTATTGACACATACATAAAGGAAGTGGACAAATTATACAAATTTAGCTCGAAGTTTTACAGAGTGAACCTACATGTGTGACCAATATTAGGTGTAGATTACAAGATCATTTGTTTGTTTTAGTCTATAAAATAATATTCTAAAGGCATGAGAATTTAAATATTACTGTGATCAACAATAACCTTTATTAATACAATTTGGAGTCCTTTGTTACTATTTTTAGGTGGTTTACAAAGAAGATAACTGTATACATTGGAAACCTGGTGCCTTCTTGTAGGTTCCCTGAAGCTGGATGCTGCAGGTTTAGAGTTGCATATGTGACTGCTGTGACTTTTATTTAAATTGGTCTTCAAGGCATACTTTTCATTTTCAGTCACTTAAGATTTCTAGAAAACTCTTTTCTGTGATTTGAAAATTCTCTGGATGCTATTTCCAGTTTGATGACTTTCTTGAGTTAAAACATTTTTTTTTCAATCTAGCTTTAAAGATATCTTTATTTTCTATTTCATTCATCACCATTGAAAAAATTAACCATGCTTATCCTACTTCAAATGAGCAGCTGCACTTTGAAACAAGATCCTTCTTTTGGCTATAATTGTCCAAATGAGGAGGACCAGGTTTGCTGACTATTTGAAAAGAACTGGTTGTGACTGTAAAGCATTTTAATGCCTTGGAGTTTTTCTTCTTAAAATTTTGGTGTGTTCCCAAGTCAGGGAAAAAAAGGAAGGGAAGAAGAGAGGAAGCAAAAAAGGAAAAGAAAGAAAAAAGGGGAGAGAAAGAAGGAAACAAAAGAGAGAGAGAGCAAGGGGCTGGGGGTGGGGTGCAAAACAGTTTACAAGTATTTAGAAGAAAGGCAATTCTTACCTTGAAATAGCTGAACTATACCTCTAGGGGGCAGAGACAGAGGATGACTCCAAAAGTCCAGCCTAAAAAGGACTATTGGACTTGAAGTATGAGTATAAAATACTGGGCTAGATTTTTATTTTCTTTTCAATAAATTTACCAGAAAAAAATATAGATAGATAAATTCTGTTGGGTGTTGTTTTCATCTATTCCTATTGTCAAAAATACCAACATTTTTGAGAACAGTTATGGAACCATCTCTTTGAGGGTTTCCTTTGGAACTAGTTCATGAGTTCTCCATATTTTTCAGCCACAGAAATAATCTTCCCTCATATTCATTCACTTTCCTAGTGAGATGCTTACAGTTATACTTCAAGATGCCCAAAGAATAAAATTCATTCATGAGTTCTCATATTTGACTTTCTGAGTTTGGTAACAGGTCTCTTTTGACCCCACAGCCCAAATGTCTTCTTCAGTTGGACCCTACATCTTTATTCTCATGAATAGTTCTCATGTACATATTATTACAGCAACTTTCTACTTGTCTACAAAATTATTGGACTGACTACCGGAAGTTTATCCTATATAAATGGGAAATATGGTCTGTGAGCTTGGAGACTGAAAATAATTACACATTCTCTCACTAAGAATGCTGATTAGGAATGGTTACTGAATGACTACTTTGCAAGTAGCTATCCCATAAAAAATTTAAAAAGGAAACTAAAAATCATAATAGATTATTTGGCAATATGTGTGTTAAATCTCAAAATAACTAGGGAAGAACATTTCCAAATGAACATGGATCATAGCTCTATTTATTATACTATTGAGTAAACTAATAATTTGTCTTGCATCATAGTTTTTTGGGGCTATCAGCAGTCATGAATAAATGAAAATATCCATAAATTTCCAAAAGTTTATTTGAATTCTTATATTTTGTATTATGCAAAATTATGCATTGCCTCTAACAAAAAGTTTGAATTGACACCTCTAGTTAAGATAGAAATGTTCTAAAACTTATTTTAACCTTGTAAATAGAAGGATGAATAGAACTCTGTCTCAGAGTTTTGATATGTATTTGCTCTTTTGGTATGTCATTCTTTAATTCATTTACTCATTCAAATATTTATTGAATTCCTGCTACGTGCCAGGCAAACAAACTGGCTGAGCTAAGACTGTTTAACAAATCAAAATGATAATCTCGTAAATTCATTGTGGGGGAAAATTGTTCAATGTAATGCAGACTGATGATTTTTATCAGCCTTGATATAAAATGTGCCATAGCCTAGAGTATAAAATGAAGCCTTATTATCTTTATTATTTTTCCATTCAGTTGGCTTTTTCCTCATCTTATTGTCTCAACTTGGTTAAACACTGCTTTTGGGGAACTCTTTCTCACCTTCAAGGCACCTTAGATCTTCTGGCCTGTAGGGCATATAGCCTAAATCAGAATAAGGAAACCAGCTTAATAGAGGCAAGTCAGACAGGTCAAGGGAATATCCATAGAGATGATAATAATAATAATAAATAATAATAGAGATGATAATAATAATAACAAAATACCATTTAATATTTACTGTTTAACAAGCTAAATGCTGTGGTACATTATCTTATTTAATTCTCACCATAACCCTAGGAAGTAGGTGGTATTATTCTCATTTTGGGGGTAAGAAAACAAAGGCTAAAAGAGGTTACCTCTTAACCCAGGGTTCCACAGGTGCTAAGGGAAACAAGTGTGCCTGAATCTATGGGTCTTGCTCATTTGTCAAGAAGGCAGCCATAGAGCCATGGATTAAAGGATTTGAATTTTGAACTGCTTTCTTTTCTTTTCTTTCCAAAACAATGCTCATGATAAAACCACATGGAACTGAAGTCACGAAGAAGTATGAAGTAAATACAATCCAGACCCACAAACATATTTTGGGAATATTTCCACTGGTTGAAGCTCTGTAGAGAAGCATGACCTAGGATGACTTCGTCATTCAGATGGAAAGACAAATGTAAACAGGTACTCATTATTAGAAAGTTGAGGATGACATGGAGAAAAGTTATTAGACTGAGAATCAAATGTTGTCAACCTCAGTTCCCTCATCTAGAAAATGGGACTAATGCTGGTTAGAGCAGATAGTCTCTAAGGATCTTTGCAGTTCAAACAGCCTAAGATTTTAGGCAGGAGTTACTCAGAATTCTTCCTATTAGTTCTTGGACTTCCCACTCAAAGGCCCCAGGGATTGTATGATAGTACAGGAAAGAGTTCTAAATAAAAACATCATAGTCACCGATCATGGAATTCCATAGGAAGCACTCATTCAGCTGAACAACCAAAACTGAGTATGCAAATTTAAGAAGGAAAAGATTTTCTGTATTTCGAGGTACATTTGGGGGCCTCTGGAAGTACTAAAGACATTAGGGACTGGGACTTTTACAGTCTGGAACAAAGAACTCAAGATTCCAGGGAAGAACGTCAAGGATTTCTTTCTTTCAATGGTTCACAGATATTATTCATCTAAAAACCACAAGAACAGTGGCCTGAGGGACTCTAGGCCTGGGAGCTCTAATTTCAGCATTCCTGCTGAAAATTTGAATCAGTATATCTTTTGATAACACTGAAGCAAAAACATGACAGTTTTGAGGTTTGGGGTGATTGGGCTCCCAAGTAGCATGAGTTATGGCTGAGGACCAGGTCAGAGGACTTAGACTGAGGTAATTTCTGTGGAAAGGAAGAAGAAAAGTCCAACATGAAAAAAAAATTACACTTAAGTGAGATAATTTTAACCTTTGGGGAGAGTTAAAGAGATGATGGCAATTCTGCTGTCATATGCGAAGGCATCCAGGAAATGGTGCAGGAGTTAGGATGCCCGTAGCAGAATGCTGTGGAATCCCAGAAATTGCCTGCATTTGGGTTGGTGTGAGCTGCAGGTCTTGAAAGGACAAGAGGTCGCATGGGCCGCATAGACTCCCAACCATGTGGGAGCTGTGTATCGTGATGGCAGTGAACTGGCTTCAGAGGGGCCAGCACTTGGTGTAAGGCCTAACACAGGCAATGAGGGCATCTTCGAACCAAGAGAATGTATGATAGTAGGTGGCAGACCTCTAACAGATATATGTGAGTTTAGGGTCAGAAATTTAAAATAAGAGCTTAGCCTTATAAAAACAGAGGAAGGGAAAATTGATCTCAGTCCTTGGAATTGTGGTAAGATATAAAGACTAAATAACAGGAATGAGACAGAAGACATTTAACTAGGACTGAGGTGAAAGGCAAAGCAAGGGAGCTATCAAGTTTGACTTGCCTCCAAGCTGCTTAAGGCATGAATTAGGATTTTCTGGAATAACATCTATGGTCAAGGTTGGACAGGGTTGTTTCAGGAGCCTGGCTGAGTGATGAGCGTGAAGCTGCCACAGTTCTGAGTAGGAGATTGACTCGGGGTAGGGAACCTGGCTGTACAGTTGTTGGGAAATTTACAAAGCACCCAGGAGGACTCTAAATTGGACCAGCTGCTCCAGGACAAAGCAAAAAGTCTAAGAAGAGTATGCTTTTTCCTCCCCAGCCCTTAGTTTGCTTAATAGGGTTAAAAAAGAGAAGCAGTGATCCTCAATTTCTTAATCCCTAGATCTTGGATTTTGTGTTTATGATTATTCACACTCATAAATTGTTAGCGGTCTGCCTGACGACTTCCTTCTTCTTGACCTGTAGGCTTTTGTTGTTGTTAGTAATACTGAAATTGTTACAATGTATTGCACACCTGCCATTTGCCAGAGATGGTGCTTGGACTTGTAAATATAGTATTTAATATTCAGAGTCCTTTGAAGTGGCATTATCCCTCAATCATGGGCCAAATCAGAATTCAAGCCCAGCTCTTCTTACCACAAAACCCATTCTTTTCCATTAGGCCATCGTTATAGAACTTTAACTATTGTGACTAGAAATTTACAAAGGCTATCTTGTCTTTACCTAACCTTTAATTGCTTAAAACAGAGTCCATGCGTTTTTAACAGTGGGAAATGTGAATGTAACTTAAAAGTTGTATCTTAAGACCACACCACCTAAATTGAACAGCATAGCACCGAATTTTG
>PVKH010015407.1:0-16143 GCA_004027955.1 Chaetophractus vellerosus | reverse complement strand
CCTGGATTACATACATGTTGCATATATTCTTTTGTGTGTTTCAAATTTTAAATAATGCAATATTTTTAAAGTGATGGTGTACGCCAGAATTTTTTTCCTGTTGCTCCTTTTCTCTACCTATTCCATTTCATATTTCTTCTGTTTTTTTTTTTAAGGAGTTACTGGGGATTGAACCCAGGACCTTGTACATGGGAAGCAGGCACTCAACCACTGAGCTACATTGCTCCCCCATATTTCTTTTTATCGTCCCCAGTGACTTGAGATCACACAGGAGTGGCTAGGTATGGTTTGGACTGAGGTGGTTTGGGTTGCAGAGGATATAGTAAGAGACCGACAGTAACCCCTGAGTGAAATGAGATGGGAGACACAGAAGCCCTCTTTACTCTTCTTCTTATTGAAAAAGTAGAACATCTTGGGGCATGAGGAAAGAGAATCCCTCAAATAAGGCTTGACGACCTTTTGGAAAATTCGTATTTATTGTCCCCGAGGTGGTTAGTCCTGAATGTGGACGATCGGCCTGGATGGTGGTGGTTATGAGCACTTGTCCTTTAGCTGCCTACTGTTCCTTTCTGAGCAAAACGTGGCCTTTTGAGTGAGATGGGAGCGGGCATGTGTGTGGTGATATATTAACAGCGTATTACTCGGTGTTGGGGGGTTCAGTCAAGTCCCCCCACAAAAGGCATGATCGGGTCCCAGCCCCTGGTCCTATGGGTGTGAGCCCATTTGTCAGTGGGAGCTTTGAAGATGTTTTTAACTAAGGTGTGCTCACACTGAATGACGGTGGACCTTCATCCCGTATGGCTGAATCCTTAGAAGTAAAGGAAATTGGAGTCAGGGAGAAGAAACCACCGGGAGCACCCAGAAGCTGGAAGTCAGTGGAACCCAGAAGAGAGAGGAGAAGATGCTGCCACGTGCATGGCCATGTGACGGAAAAACAAGGAACCCCAAAGATTGCCGGCCATCCAGAAGGTACTGACCCCAGGAGGAAGCCAGCCTTCTGGCCCCCGAAACCCTGAGCCAATAAAGTCCTGTTGTTAAGCCAACCCATTACAAGGGATTTATTTTAGCAGCCTGGAAACTAAAACAGGCAAATTGCCAGGCTCAGAGGTTCAGTTGAAAAAGTAAAAGCAGATATGCGAGACATTGGTCCATGTGGGAGTGAAAATTCCAATGACAGTGGCAAATGTGAGCCAGGATGGGTATTCTACTTCTTTGGGTTCTCAAGCTCTCTGCTGCCAAGAGCCGTCGTCACTAAAGTGCCGGCCAGTGTGGGCAGGGAAGGGCAAGGCTTTCCAAGGCATGATGTGTGAGCATGCTGGTGAATGGGCGTTTTCTTACCCTGGATTTCCATGCAATGAGTGGATGGCCTCCATACCTGGTCAAACATTTGTCTTGAGAACACCCAGAGGCCTCTGTGTAATTTGGTATTTTCACACAGATTCTCAAACAGGAAAATGTGCAGCATGTCTGTTTTTTTTAAAATAGTTTCAACATCTTTTATGTAATGCTGATGCATCTGGAAGTGAAAAATGCTACGAGTTTCATTTCGCTAAAAATGGACATTTTTCTTTTTAACCTTTAGCTTTACATCACAATTGGTGGCATTTTCACCCTGGTCTGAAGAACATCAAAATGAGTGTGTGTTCATTAGTGCATTGAGCCACGATTTATTGAGAATATATTATGCGCCTTAAAGAACGGTGCAGGTTGTTAAGAAAAATACAGGGACCTGGTCAGCGCCCCTGGGGAGCACAGTCTAGACAGGGAGGCTGGCCCTGTGCTCATTACATGGTGGGAAAAATCAAAGAACTTGGCTTTGGGAGCACCTCCTGGAGGAAGCTATATCTGAGCTGGCTTTAAAGGCAGAGTAAGATCTGATTAAGAAGGACATTCCAGGTTGAGGTGAAAGCATAAATATAAAGATGAATTTTGTCTTATATTATTCGATTTCCCCAGATTTTACGACACAAACACAAGCACCACACTAGTGAAATTAATAGTAAATTAAAATAAAAGTTCTCTAGTACAAAGACTTTTTTTGCTAAATTTGTCTTTTCTACCTTTCCATTTTCTTTTAGTACCTGTAATTATGCAGCAAAGACCAATATATTTATAATTATGTTTAGCTGGTAGGTAGTTGTGACCAGTGAATCCAATTATAATTCAGTTTAAAAGAAGTTTACTATTCTTTTGGTGAAATACTTAGAAATTATGAATTAAGCATTTTTATATTTCCCTCAAGATAATATTTTCTCTAATGCCTCTGAGAATAGGTTGCATGAGCCCCAATTAGAAAATTTACTTGCTTTGGATTTTATTGTTTTCCCTAGAGATAAAAGTGAATTCAGAATAGAAACCTCAAAATGTAGTAATGGCAGTGCCATGAATCCCAAAGCGCATAGTATATAAAACACTTTAACAGGCATTATTTAGATTTGTTCAACATTCAAGAGAAAAGGCAACACAGGGCAGAATTACAAGTTGCTTTGTAGAATAAATTATTACCAGTCCATTCTGCTGAGCTATGTATTGGCGGCATGTTTAAACAATTAATTCTTGTATTATTTTTCCAAAATATGGTTGCAAAATAGTCCTGTTGTTTTTTTCCCTCTTCGCATAGTCTGTTTCATTAAAGCTTCAGCAATTCTAAATCAGTACAGCATCTAACAGACCACATATGAAATGTGTATGCTGTAATTCAGGCATTTTATGGCCTGTTCATTAGGCAGATACTTAACATTTATTTATAAAGTCACATCGCTCTGTCCAGTAATTAAAAGCAATGATCGAACATGTATCTGTTTTTTTTTTTTTTTAAACAAAGGAAGTAATTTACAGTGAGCATTTATGATTCTCTGGGCTAAATATTTATAGCATTTGAGTTGTAACATTGGCCATTTCTGTCACTTAGATTTTAAAGGTAATTTTTGTACAGAAATACTCCCTTTCTGTTAATGCTTTCGACTTCCATGATATAGTGCAGACTACTGAAGCAGGGATTAGTCCTCCAGCTGTAGTGAATAAGACTTTTGCTCTGTTCTGACTTTTTTGAGTCATCTTAATGGCCTTCGAGAATTGCGAATGCTAATTGATGTTTTAATAGGGAAACATTTGTCAAATAAAACTGTGAACTTTGAAGCGGGAATTATAAATTCATCTTGGTTACCCTAACAATAATAATGATAGTGATGATGATTATAATATTTATGGAGTGCTTCCTGTATGCTGAGCTCTGTCTGCACATCTTACTTCCATAGTACTTTTGACAACTATCATGTGAGGTAGATATTGTTATGCCCATTTGACAGATGAATTTATATCCATTATGCCATGTGACATTTAAAAATAGTAGTTATATATTTTAAGTACTCAACTCTGGAGTTTTGCATGCATGAAATATAAATGTATATATGTATGATACATAATGTATATATATATGTATATGAGATATATATGTGTACATGATATAGTCATATATATACTAGGTACATTTCATCTTTCATTCATACAGCAAATATTTATATATTGGTATTTATTATGTACCAGGCTGCTGTGCTGAATTCTTGGGATACTGTAATGAAGTGGTACCTCCCCTTACCTTTTAAAGCCCTTAAAATGTGGCAGGGAAGATGGACATGCTGGAGAAACAAGTATAAGAAAATATGATAATTGCTTTAATAGGGATAGATTCGAGGTGTTGTATCCTTATACATGGGAATGAAAAGGGCCCCCGCTTCCCGGAAGGTGTTGGGGAAATCTTCACAGAAAAGCAGCCCTCCTTCTGAGACTTGAAGGATGAGTTGGATTTTGAAGAGATGATGTACGGAGGGAACAGAACAGAGAAGGATATGGGAAGGAGCAGGGGTGAGGTGTGGTTCCTCTGGGAGCTGCAAGGATTCAGCAGTGCTGAATGTCAAGGGCAGCTGGCTGGGGTCACTGCCGGCTGGGGTCAGATCACAAGGAGCATGCATGCCATTCATTGGAGTTAAGGTGTTATATATTCCATGGGTTGAAAAACCATCATCAGATGAATTCAGCAAAAGCTAAGTTACAAGAAATAAGTGGTGGCTTCCCTCAGCTTCCCCCTCTCCCTCCACCCTCCCCCTCCCCTCCCTCTCTCTTCCTTCCCTCATTTATTCATTCAATAGATTTTTATCAGGTGCCTATAACATGCCAAACAATGTGTTGATGAAAGGGTGGCCCAAAGCAAATGCAGTTCTGCCATCAGGAGCTTGCTAGAGCGTGGGGGAGACAAGCATTAATCGATGAATCAAATGAACAAATGTAAAATTGCAGTGGAGACCAGTAGAACGAGCGATTTTATAAAAGCAGGTAGTAGGAGGTACTGACCTGGCTAAGGAGGTCAGGAAGGCTCCTGGAGGAATGGAGGACTGAGCTGAGAGCTGAAGGAGAAAAGAATACAAGACCATTGAATGAAGGGGGCGGAGCAGGCTTAGCAAGATCAGGCACAAAGCCCCGAGGTGTAGGAGAGTAAGGTGCTGTCAAGGAAGTGAAGCAATTCAGAAAGGCTGGAGTTGCAGGCTGGAAAGGAGTACAGGGACTGGACCATAGCTGGTCTTGGGGGCCGTGCCAAGACTCTAAGCTCAGTGGAAAGCCGCTGCAGTGCTTTAAGCAGGAGCTGAGGATGGACAGTAAGAGAAGGGCTGAAGGGTGGCATGGGAGATGAACGTGGGGGCCAGTCCAGTAGTCCAGGTGAGACGTGGTGCTGGGGTGGCCTAGAGCAATGGTGGTGCTACAGAAAGAGAAGAGTGACGGGATTTGAGAGAGAGGTAGGCAGGAAAACCAAGGATTTGATGGGTAGATGTGGCACATAATTTGGAAGAGGAAGGTGTCAGGATGGTGTTGGTACCATTTGGTGAGCTAGGGAACATGGGAGAGAGGGAGAGCCACTGTGCTTGGATTTCCAGAAAACGTTAGGACAGAGGTAGGGGGAACATCATGTAGAGTGTGGGGCTCAAGTAGGGTCATCCAGTTGGTGAGGATGGAAAGGCATGTGATTCAAGGGAATGGAATCTGCAAAGGCACAGAGGCACAACCAGATAGTGCAAGTAGATACCCACATATATACCCACGTACAAAGAAACAAGTTCTAGGGGACCCATAAGTAAGTATTTTGGTTTCCTGATATGCTCGTATCTATTTTGTGTTGTGGTCACCTAGAGTATGTAGAATTTCTAAATAGTTTAAAAATGTTTAAGTTCTTTTACAATTGTAGGCATATTATAATGTATAGAAATTCCTCTCTGTATTTATTGCATCTTTATTTAGGGAGTCATATGTGGCTCTTGGTTTTATCATCTTCCCTCTTTCTAATGAAATTTAGTCATTTAGGTAGGGCTTGGATTTTTATGTTTTTACTCAGTGTTTTGGCAGCTGGATTTGGGATGACTCGGCACTTTTAATTAACTAAAACAGCCATAAATTTACTCTGGATTGAACTGTGAGCATTTTTACTTCAATTTAGCTTTGGAATTAAAATCAAAGGAGAGTCATATCCAGGAATAGTAATGCTACAATTTCAAAGGCATAGCAAGTCTGAGGAGGGGGGAGGAGTGATGATTTGATATTTAATTTTTAATATTGAGAATAGAAGTGTTGATAGCAAGATCGATTGTGGAAATGTGGTCTAGTGCTGAATCATGAGCACAGCCTCATGATTTAATGTGGATTAAATAATGCTTTTCCCATCTTATCAGTAATATGGAGAGAATAATGATTAGTAGCCACCTCCCAGGACGGGATTGAGCGAGGTAATGTGTGCAAAGCACTTAACGTAGTGGCTGGCGTATAGTAAGTGTTCAGTAAATGTTAGCAATGGCTTGGGGTGGCACCATACATGCCCAACAGAGAGGCACGTTCCGTGGCTTAAGTCAAGCCTGGCTGTTATTGCAAAGGCGTGTTCCGAAGCTGCGGAGCTTGAGGGCTGGAAGGACTCGTAAAGATCAGCCAGTTCAGTGGCATTTCCTGGAGGAGAACTGCTCTTTAGTTCTCTGAAATGTGGACTCATGCAGGGATGGAGGGCAGCAGTATGGGTTTGATGGCGACGTCCCTCGGGTCAGGGGATGGGGGCCAAATCTTCTCCCTGGAAACGCCAACAGGCCTCCCAGGTGAAAACCTGTGCTAAGTCCCTGCTGGCTGAGCTTTTGACACTCTGATTTAAGAGCCATGCGTGTGTGTGTGTGTGTGTGTGTGTGTGAGAGAGAGAGAGAGAGAGAGAGAGAGAGAGAGAGAGAATATGCAAAAATGAACCTGTTTCTCTTTTCTGTGACTTCATCTAATGTGAACGAAGTCCACAGGAAGCCGCCTAACTCAGTGGGAATATTTTTTATGTAATTACAGGTCTACGCCTTTCACACTGAGTTTCTCTACTGCCACCCTTTCTTCTCAAGCAAAGCCTGCGTGATGAGATCCACTGGGAATGAACTGAGCGCTCGGGTTTCTTCATTGTGACGAAAGCACGTGGTACAGGTAAATATCGCCCAAATCTTTAAGCAGGCATAACCGTCGCTGTGTTGTAAAGTGTCTAAGAGAGTGATGGCGATATGTACATATCTATTCACACACACGAAACATAAACCGCATCTATATCCTTACATCTTCTACATCTATCTGTTCCTTTTCTTTCTTTTTAAAAGAAACAGAACTCTTGCTTTTTTGTGGGAATGAAAATAACTTTTACTTATCTTGAGATCACGGACTAGAACAGATGACCAGGCTTTGAAAAGGAAGGTGTCATGCTATTGACAAAGTCCGTAAATTCATTTAGAGACTGCTGTCAGATGGTGGGAGAGAACCACACAATACATACTACAACCTAACCTCTCGTTCCTCTTAAAAATGTATTAAGGAACATCTTTTTGCACCAACAGATATTTTTTAATGACATGATTTTTAATAATCATCTAGTATACCATTGCATGGTTATCTTTTGATCCTCTCTAGTTGGGCAGCTAGGTTGATTCGTCCTTTCTTTCTTGCATTTTTTTTAAATTTATTTTTTGGCTTTTATGCTACCATGAATGTTCTTACAGCTCTCTATTAGTTCCTGCTAATAATGGTTTCTCTGGGATAATTTCTTAGCAGTAAATTGCTGAATTCAAGTCATCAGTTTTACACTTTTTGCCAAATTGCTTCCCCATAAAGTGATACCAGTTTATATTTCCAGAGGCAGTATATGAGAGTACCTACCTCCAGGCCATTTTGCCAATGCTAGAAAATTTGAAAACAGAAAGAGTCTTTGCCAATTGATTATGAGAATTGGTGCCTCCATGTTGCTTTGATTTTGCATTTATTTGTAAATCATACTATTTTGAAGAACCTTTCTCCTGCAGGCAGAGGCATGCTTGAAACTTACCAGATTTTGACATTTGAGAAATAACACTAAATCCAGAGGAGTGGGCAATCCTAAGGGAATTTTAAGTTTTTGGCCAGATATTTTGAGACAACCATGAAATCACCGAATAGCAATAATTTTCTAATGAAAGCCATAGTTTTGCATTTGTTAAAAAGAATAAAAAGATGTTAATGAACTGCTCTTATTAAACATGTAACTGAAGCGACACTGCTTATTAATTTAATACACACACACATATATACATACATTTCCATGCTCAGTATTGCGAATGTTATTAAATGACTATTTTCTAACCGTATACAATTGCAGTAGCTCCATCTGCTGCGGAGGCTGTAGCTGACAGGGGGATTAGATTGCAGACTCCTTACCCCTGGGCCCCAGAATCCACCTTTGCCATTTTCATGAAGTGTGACCTTAGTCAAGTCATTGTGCATCTCAGTGTCTAAATTTGTAAAATTTAGATTACAATAGCGCTTGTTTCATAGGGTGTTGTTAGAAGCAAATACACACGAAATGGTTATAATAATTAAGAATTCTCTCGATGTAAGTAGAAAAAGCGAGGTGTGACACTGACATAGTATAATCCCAATTTAAAAAAATGTATATCCTTCCTTCTTCTTTTCATTCTCCTCTGTTATTCAAGAAAAGTTTAATGTGCTTCTGAATGGCTTTCATATAAATTAATGAAATAACCCCAATCATGGAGAAGTCTGTAAGTCAGAGGCCCATTTAGCAGGGAACTGTGAAGGCAAGGCTTCCTACTGAGGAAGAAGGAGCCTGTCCCCACCTGGGCTGTGCGGCAGGTGCCTGGGGCCAGCAAGCCTCCTGGCCACTGGGAGGCACACAGACAGAGCCTCTGGTTATCTGGCTCTGTATATCTGCTGCCCTACTTGGCTCAGCTCTTTTCCCCATTACTAAATAAGCTTCATTTCATAGAGCAGTGAAAGTGAGGGTAACTCTAGAGACCCCCGGTTCTTAGGAAATGTATGCTTTATCCCACAAACACAGAACAGGGAAGACTGCGTGGGCTTAGGGTTCCCTCAAACTTTAGGCTGGAGGATAAGGATGAAAAGTGGAAGGAAAAAGATCCAAGGAATTATCCAGCACTAGGAAGACCGGCTCAGGGTGACTGGTCTGGCTTCACCATTGATGTCACTGGATACTGTGAACCTAGCCCATGCATGCAGACATTGCATTCGCTTTGGCCCAGATTTCCAGGCTAATTTGAACAGCTCTGTAATTTTCAGTAAAAGAGGAACATCTGAATTCCCAATTAAGACAGTTTAGCCTGAGCATTCCTCTCTAACAGGCCATAAATTATTCTCCTCTAGGTGCTTATGAGGATGAATAAGAAAATAAAGCTTGTGTTTAGACACATGTTTTATGCTGTTTCAACAAGATTAATAAATCCACGGAGGGAGCGAGGACCACAAACACGTCAACAGATATTGGTCAGGAAAAGAGTTCATGATGTCCTGCCAGACTCGGAGTCTAGGTAGAAAGGTCGTCTGCGGCGGTGCTGGGAATGAAAATATCACTACCGTATGGAACAGTTGGTATTTGGATGGCACGTAGCTTCCTCCTAAGCTGCAGGATCAATGGGGTCTCAAACGGAGAGAGAGAGGATTCTGGTGCCATTGCTCCCTGGCTCCCATGTGCTCATGCAAACATGTCTGTTACCACGAGCTTGTCGGAATGCATTTCTTTTTTCTTTTTTTTAAAAAAAGATTTATTTTTATTTATTATACATCCCTCCCCTTTTTGCCTGTTCTTGCTGTGTTCATTTTTCTCTGCGTTCCTCTGTGTCTGCTTGTCTTCCCCTGCTGGGGCGACCTGCTGAGTCAGCTCACCAGCGCGGCGGCCCGCCTGCTCGTGGGGGCTCACCCTTGCTCGCAGGAGCTCGCCTTTGCCCGTGGGGGCTTGCCTTTGCCTGTGGCGGCATGCCCCGCCCATGGCGGCATGCCCCACCTGCATTGGCTTGCCTTCTCGAGGCAGTTCGCCTGTTCGAGGAGGCCCGGGGACCAAACCCGGGGCCTTCCGTGTGGTAAACCGGCACCCTACCAACTGGGCCATACAGCCGGCCCCAGGATGCATTTCTTTAGGGAAGCAGAAGTGTGGGCAACATTTAACCACGCGCTATATTGTGGCCTCGGGCCTGTGGTCGAGCAGTTTGTGGTTGACTTCACAGACTAAGCCTGGTTGCCCAGATTATTCTTGCAGTCGTGTAGGAGAACTACCCACAAGACCAGGCCAAAGCACTATTGGAAGTTCAACTCACAGAGCCCCGTAGGGCCTTTGGGGAGCCTGCTGCTTTGCTACAGTTAAAGCACACGCTTTGAATGGGGAGAAACTGAGACAGTGTCTGTAATTTCTCTTCTCATTCGGTCTTGCATTATTAATTTACTCATTCAGCAAATCCTTTTTTGGGAGGCTGCTATGTATTCGTGTGGTGCCAAATGTTAGAGATACAATGGTGAAAAGGATGAAACGGTCCTTGCCCAAATGGAGTTTAGAGACCCGATGGAGCTACAGGTGACAGCATCATAGCTTGGTTTGGGAGAACAGGGGAGCTGAACTGGGCCATTCTGGATGGAGGCATTGAGTGCCTCTGGAAGTAGAACCTGGTCCCCAGAGTTTCAAACCAGTGGGAAAAGGCCTGTTGGTGTGGAAAGCATAAGGCAGAAAGAACCAGAAAAATTAGGGGCTGGGAAGAAGGTTGTGATTGTTGACAGCAGGACCAGATGGGGAAATGAAGAAGGCAAGGAGAGAAGATGACTGTAAAACTTCCCTGAATGCACAATTGTCGAGGACTAGTAAAAATTGTGCAGCTCTTGACCTCTCAATATAGGCAATTTAAATAAAGCATATTACTGACAGTCTGTACCACTCAGAAACTGTGACGTGAATAGGGTTTACTTTCTATGAACTTTGTAAGCACATTAGACAGAAGACTGCAGGGAACCTTGTCTCCCCTGTGGTACATGGCAGTGCCTTCTTTTCCCTGCCATCTTTCAAGGGAAGGGCTGGGGTGGTTGCTTCACTAGACTGTGTTTACCGTTTCCTCACTTGACTACTATGTCTCCTTTCTTATCTTACCCTCCATATTTCACGGTCGAGAGTAAGGTTAGTTATATAATTAGCTCTGCCTTCTGTGCACAATTGTAATTACCTTTATCCAGTTAGTTTTATTTTTTATTTTTTTATTTTTTAAAGATTTATTTATTTTATTACATATATCCCCTTCCCCCCTCTGCGGCGACGCGCCGAGACCCGTCACTGAGCAGGCGCGGCTTTCCCCGCTTGTGGGCGGCTTCTGGGTCCATTCACGGCCGGCTTTCAGTTCGCGGGTGGCTGGCTGCGCTCCATTCGCGGGCGACCTGCCCTGCCCGTGGCGGCTCTTGCCCTGTCCGTGGCAGCTTCTTGCCCTGCCCACGGCGGCTCTGGCCCGCCCATGGCGGCTTGCCATTCTCAAGGCGGTCTGCCCGCTAGGAGAGGTCCCTGGGAACCAAACCCGGGGCCTCCCATGTGGTATGCCGGTGCCCTATCCACTGGGCTATCCAGCCGGCCCCCAGTTAGTTTTAAATAGACTTTTAAGCTCCAGATCAAAGTGGTCTCTCCACTTTCCACTTCTTGGCCCCGTTAGTGTTTGGTGCTCTTGGGCTCAGCATTGTGGGTGGGATTATGATTCTTCTTTCCTTCTTCCCTTCATTCTTGGGTGCTTTTAGATTAGAGCACTTAGAAGTTCCTTGTCTCTCTTTTGTCCTTTGACATGGGTTTAGTAAGAGCTGCAGTTTTGGTTTTGGATTTACTCTCATCGATGGACGCTTGTTTCTCCCAGGGTGCAGCCACTCTTTGCTGGAGCTCAAACCTCTGCCAGGAACTCTACCCAGGTGCTTTTCCCTTCTTTGCAAGTCCAATTCAGTTGGCTGCCCCACTCTCCACCCACCCATCACCCCAGCACACCCACATGGTGCATTCTGGAACATAGCGCCTTTTCCCATTCGGGGACTTGCTGGGCACATTGCCATGGTAAAGAAAACTCTGTTGATATCCATTAAATATTTTAAGGAGAGAATTCCCCAAAAGTTATCTTTTAGCATAAATATGTTCTTCCCTTTAGCACGCCACCTCCTTCAATCTACAGGTAGCCAATTTGAGGGAAGGCATTATTTTCAGACACTTGGTGTCTTTTCATGCAAAAGGAAAAATTCATGGACAAAACTCAGGAGTACAGGGTATTTTATATGTAAGCACAGCTTTTCAGAACTACTTTGGAGTACATTAGAGTTTCTAAAATAATTTAGCAGGCTTCAGCATAACATGTATTATTCTTTGAAGTTTTATAAATACTACTATTTACCTTGTCAGTGTGGAAACAGAGTTCTAATATCATGCTCGAAATACTGTAGAACATTTTGTCATCTGACACGATGAAACACAGTAGAAAGTGGTGACACCAAAGCCTACCGTTTTGTCTTTCCGCGTTGGAGCCCTGAAGCTTAATGCTGTGTTTCCTCCCCTCCGTACACTAATGTGCTTTCCTGTTCATAAACGAAACTATTCTGAGTGGGAACATGGTCTAGAAGTGGAAATACAACTTTGATACTTTATCAAAATAAAAGCGGGGGAGGTGGTAGGTCCTCGTGAGGACGACATACATACTAAGCTCAGCGTTAAAGCTCCGTGAACATTTGGTCCCACTCCTACTCCTTCTCTGTCCTCTCGTGCCCTCTACTTGACACTCGGCTTTTTCTGGAGTATCTAGAAGAAATAAACATACCCAAATGAACTAAGAAATCCTGTGTTGATATCTTGTGCTTTAGCAGCTAGGGCTGCGTTAGCCTCGGAGGCCTCTGAATGAACCCAAGTTCTAGTGGGACTCAGAAGGACATGACGCTACCTACAGGACTTTGGACAAGTTACGCAAAGCCTCCTTCTCCCAAGTTCACAGCTACCCTGTGGCTCTCTAAGGCTTCTTCCACTTCTACAAATTCTCATCATCTTAAGTCCTTGATGTTTTAAGACATTGAGGTCGTTGACGAAAAGAACCTATGCTCTCTGTGCATTTTAGTTTACGCCCTGGGTGTTTTTCTTGTTTGTTGCCTCCTGTATGATCAGGTGGAGCTGATGGCCGGCTCCTCCGGTGATGGTAATAAAACACAAAACCAAAACACTCCTTTCCTGCACACAAGCAAAACCCCCTTCCAGATGCTTAACCCCTTAAGCCACTATACACGTGGCTCAGAGGGCCCATCACCGTACTTGCCGCTGAAATACGGCCATCTCTGGAGTGAAATTTGGCAGCTGTGTAATAGTCAAGCTGTAGCACTGCTATGACAGTTTGGGGAAAGGAGTGAGACAGAAATAGCAGATTCCAAAATAATCCAGTTAAAACAGCAGGGAGAGTGGAGTTGGACAACAAGAAGAGAGGCTGGTATGCCCTGAAATCTGATGATCTCTACTGTCTAGACAGTGCAAATTTCAACCCCAGAAGCTCGAACTGGCATTTCCCCACCTGAAGACAGTGCCCACAGCCAAGAATCTCCTCCACGCGCCACAAAGAGAGAACTTGTCCGATGTCCTGTTGAGCTGTGATCTGGGGTTTTTCCTCTCTCTCTTTTCCCAGTGGTCTCATTATCAGGCTGTGTGGGCACAGAAATAGATCTGTCTTTTTAGAGCCATGTCCTCCTTTTGCCCTCTGTGTAGAATAATATGGTAGTTTAAGTATTTATGACCTCAGAATGCACCATGCTGAAAAGTTGTTGTGTCAAGGCTCAGGAGGGATCAACTGCCAGGCCAGAAAGTGGGAAAAAAAAAAAACCCCTCTGTTGAGCTCAAGGATCGTGGCAATAATGACAGGGAAGGAAGATTCCAGAAATGTACCTGGAAAATAAATGCATTTGAATAAATGCAGAGAATTCTTAGGTTTTCTGGAGTGTGACCAGTGACCATTGCGATAAATATTAGAAGGACATGGAAGTTGTCGTGGATAAAATAGAGAAAGTATGCTATATGCACAGCAACAATGAAAAATACTAAAAGCAAAGGAAAGTTTTCTCAACACAGAAATAAGATCATCCCATAGCTAGATAGCTGATCTCCCAAAAGGGAGCGCCCGCAGAATAAAGGAAGCAGGTTGATAAAGGAACCTGGGGGGTTTAATTTAAACAGAAGAGAGAACTTTAAAAAGAAATTTAGTGTCATTTGAAATTAGGAGGTTAGTTTCACTTAAGCACATAAAATCATTAGGTAATAAGCAGAGTTCATATAGCTCTACTATTATAAGGTAGAGCCAAAAATGGGTTCAAGAAAAATGAAATAAAATTCATGTAGTAGAAAACAAATGAGATTCGGTGTCAGAGATTCTGATTTTTGGGTCTCACTGCTGCAGCTTATTAGCTTTGTAGCCTTAGGGAAATCACTTTAAAATATGAAGTTTTTTTTTTCTGGTTCTATAAAATAGAGGTAATTGTACTATCTCTTGCACGGGGGTGGTGTGAGGATCGAGTGAGATAATGCATGAAAAATATTTCGCATGCGTAAAGCCCACTACAGATGCTGTTTCTGTAAATACGCAATGCTGGGATCAAATAGAGGCAATTATCAGGGACATTTGTCACCTGTGAGAATAACTTACAGGAATAGTCACATGGGGGAAACTCGGTTGTCTAACAATTAAAAAAATATACAGTTTTTTTTTCCTCCTCATTTTTCTGGCCCAGAAATTCATCTGTTTTTTATAAGGTATTCCTAACAGTCTTCTGGTGAACTCTGTAACGGAGTTGTCCACTCTTTATTGAGCCATAAACCACATGATTTCATAGTAAATAGTGCCTCTGAGTAAACCTTCAATAACAGATTAAAGAAAAAGAATGCTGGCTCGTTTTGTTTAATCTTCATTTAGGGAGGTTTGGGGTAGAGAAAGAAGGGGGGTTCCTGGGCTTATGAGCAAGAGGTACAATCAGTAGGATGCTAAGCTGTGAAGTCTCGAGACGGAGATTGTGAAGCCTGGTAAATCTTTGCAAAGTGTGGGCTGCTGCGCTCAACTTTCCTTATGCATCAGCCCATCTGTCTCATTAGCTTCTGTCTCTTAATCACAGACTCCATGAAGTGTCTGCTTGTCTTTCTTCCTTTGAGCTTTTTATCTTAAGCTACAAATGTTAGTGAAAGGAAATCAACTGGATTCTACGCCGTTCTTGCGTGTTCACAGGCAGAGCAGGGAAGGGAACGGCGATATTTAAAAAGGGATATGCGTACGGGAATGAATCTGTGTACGCACGGGCAGGTTTGCGTGTGCCCTCATGAACACGCGTGTTTGTGCAGAGACCCACAGACCTAACACATCTGAGCATCTGTTGTCTACACTGTAACACAGAAAAGCCACCTTGACATTCATTAGAAAGGGTGATACGCAACAGTGAAAGTACAGTTCCTTTCGGCAGCATTTACTATTATAATTAAAGTGTATGATGTAACATTGTGTTGTAGGAGAGAGTTTGCTTATTCATCCTTTAGAACAATAGTGGGAGTTAAATATTAGCAGGTTGAAGTGTCAATAAATGTCTGAGTACAACTTCTCTATTGTGTGCAGTCCTTGCAACGAGGCAGTGAATTTGAGATGTGGCTCTGCTTGCTTGGAGTTCAAAATGTTTTGGATGAAGAATGTTGCAGAGTCTAATCTGTGGCAGAAAATGTGCCCGATCATTTGTTTATTATTCCTCAGGTTGTTTGCAGGGCTGAACTATCACTTGTAGAGAAGAACAGCTTTGCCTGGGAAATACTGTAGGAGTAGGACAAGGAAATTGAATTAAGTCACGAAACCTAGGGAGCCCATCTTTGATTGATGATGCTTCTTATTTCCTCTTCATTATTCCCTGTGAAGGAACAAAAATTGTGAAGTTGGATTTGAAAACTGGATTAAGACAAATGGCTTCTCAGATTTTTTTTTATCTTAGCTGTTTCCAATTTTCCTAGTAAAGCACACAATCACTATATAAAGAGTCCATGTTTATTACATAAAATCTGTCTAAAAAATGTACCCTGGAGGTTTAATTTTAGGAATGAGTTCAGAAGATGCTAACTATGTGATAGTATTTGTCTCTAGATATTTTGTGCAACCAGTTATTTTTATAGAGTGAGCAGTGGAGTAAAATGGGAACAATTTGGGGCCAGAACACAGTATGGTCTTGAGAAAGCCTTTCTTCTCCACCTGCCACCTCACTCCTTTGGCCCCTAGGTGAAGTTTTTGGTTTTTTTTTAAAGATTTTATTTATTTATTTATTTATTTATTTATTTATTTATTTATTATTTATTACATATCCCCCCCTCCCTTCTGCTTGCTCTTGCTGTGTGTCCATTCTTGTGTTCCTCTCTGTCTGCTTTGTCTCCCCCCCGCTGCGGCGACGCGCCGAGACCAGTCACCACGCAGGCGGCTTTGCCCCGCTTGTGGGTGGCTTCTGCTTCCATTCACTGCCGGCTCCGTTTCAGTTCGCGGGTGGCTGGCTGTGCTCCGTTCGCGGGCGACCTGCCCTGCCCGTGGCGGCTTTGCCCTGTCCATGGCAGCTTTTTGCCCTGCCCACGGCGGCTCTGCCTGCCCATGGCCGCTTGTCCTTCTCAAGGCGGTCTGCCCGCTAGGAGAGGTCCCCAGGAACCGAACCCAGGGCCTCCCATGTGGTATACTGGCGCCCTATCCACTGGGCTATACGGCCGGCCCCCCTAGGTGAAGTTTATATGATATTCATGTTCCCATTTGGGCCATCACTGTACCC